>JACJUY010001958.1:0-17384 GCA_014220935.1 Platorchestia sp. MABIK
GGGACAAGCTAATGTAGATGGGGACAAGCTAATGTAGATGGGGACAAGCTAATGTAGATGGGGACAAGCCAAGGTAGATGAGGACAAGCCAAGGTAGATGAGGACAAGCCAAGGTAGATGAGGACAAGCCAAGGTAGATGAGGACAAGCCAAGGTAGATGGGGACAAGCCAAGGTAGATGGGGACAAGCCAAGGTAGATGGGGACAAGCCAAGGTAGATGGGTACAAGCCAAGGTAGATGGGTACAAGCCAAGGTAGATGGGTACAAGCCAAGGTAGATGGGTACAAGCCAAGGTAGATGGGTACAAGCCAAGGTAGATGGGTACAAGCCAAGGTAGATGGGTACAAGCCAATGTAGATGGGACAAGCCAAGGTAAATTGGGACAAGCCAAGGTAAATTGGGACAAGCCAAGGTAAATTGGGACAAGCTAGACTAAATTGGGACAAGCTAGACTAAATTGGGACGAACTTCCCAAATCGATTGCCTTACATTTACTCAGGCTGTCAACTACAAGCAATAGAAGTTGCAAGATCAAGTGCCTGGGCGCGCTGCGTAGAAGCGCAACAATCCAAGACGCACTCAGCCATTATCGTGACGTAACCAACGCAACCGCGTCGGTATGACGCTAGTTTCTTTTTCTTTGGTTGTACGCCTGGGCGTCGTCGGGCCGAGTCGCTATTGTTCTGAAAGCTGCGCTAATTGCACGGGTTGTTCTTCCATCTTATCTGCGGTTACCATTCGATGAAGAAATTGATTTGATTTCGTCGAATTGAAGATTTAAATGTTGTGGCTTTAGAAGGTGTGTGAGGTTGTACTTAATTTTTCATTTTTTCTTTTGTGAAGCCTCTTGGGACTACTTTATACTTGTGTAACCCCTCACGGAGTTGCAGCTATTCTTTCTATAGGAATTAGCCTCCCAGAGGAAAAATGTGAGGCCACGAAATAAGTTATGTCGGCCTTCTTTTTGTTGAAATAAAACTTTTTTTTGTTTGTTCAGGATCACTTTTTTCGGGTTACTGTTTTCCTGTTTTTCAGCACCTACTACTTTTTTCTAAAATTTCATCTAGTTTTCTAACCTACCTTCTTAACTTACTGTTTCTATGCTCACGGAACCCTGTGCAGAGTGCAACATAAGTAGTGCATAGATTCTGCGTTCCCTTTAACTCCATACTAATTGGTACCTTCATCCTTCCTCTCTTTGGAAATCTTTGTTACAATAAGGGATGTTAAAACGCATGTGCAATCAATTCACCGAATTAAAAATTAGAATGTTGTGGCTTTAAGAGCTTTTTATGAGATTTTCCATTTTTGGGGAAATCGTTTGAAGAATTCCTTATATATCTCTGTAATAATTACATAGATAACAATTATTATATCTCCGTAATTATTTGTTTCTTTCATGGCGAGCTGAAGGTTTCAATTGAACTTGGAATGCTGTTCAAAAAAGGCTTTTATAGCAAATAATAATTTCAAAATTTGTCCCTCTGTTCTATTAACAATTGTAGGGATTAGAAAATGCATGATTTCTGCCTTTGGTTTTACTATGAAACCACAACGGCCCGATAGGAAATTGTATGTGTGATCAACTTATACTTTCTTCTTTGAGTCATCGGAAAGTACGTACGACTGACATCTCTTTCTCTCTGAAGAAGCGTCTGTTCATTTCAATAACTTAATCCCTTTCAAGCACTGAGCTAACAGCGTGATTTGAGTCTTAGCGTTCACCGGTAGGAACTTCAGCCAAAAGCGTCTCACGTCTTTCACTGCTCGGAACTTCAAACTCGAATCAACTTCTAAGCTTGGAATTATCACAGCGTAGAATCAACACCGATATTTCTCTCTCGCATGTTGCATATCGACATTTGGTGCTTGATAAGCCATCGTGGTTGTGTGAATGTTTCATTCTCGGAACTACCTTTCCTTTATGGTCTCGGATATATCATTCTCTAATGGTCTCTGATCTACCATTCGCTAATGGTCTCTGATCTACCATTCGCTAATGGTCTCTGATCTACCACTCACCAATGGTCTCTGATCTACCATTCACTAATGGTCTCTGATCTACCATTCACTAATGGTCTCTGATCTACCATTCACTAATGGTCTCTGATCTACCATTCACCAATGGTCTCTGATCTACCATTCACCAATGGTCTCTGATCTACCACTCACCAATGGTCTCTGATCTACCACTCACCAATGGTCTCTGATCTACCACTCACCAATGGTCTCTGATCTACCACTCACCAATGGTCTCTGATCTACCACTCACCAATGGTCTCTGATCTACCATTCACTAATGGTCTTCGAAATACCATTCTCTAACGTTCTCGCGTCTACCAAGAATGGCCTCTCAAACTAGACACTGATATGTTCTGTCGCAAGAGCCCGACGAGGGAGTTTGATGTTGCGGTCGCAAGACAAGCAACGACGTGTATTTATTGCCCTCCATACAGAACCTTTCTCCAGCCTACTGCCCAGTGCAGGGCTGTGGTTTGAGTGCAGAAGGCCGGCGGCTTTTTGTGATCAACGTCGCCGATCTGCTCCCGACGCTCCGGTGCGATTGCAAGTCCTTCACATGGCAGTGTCCAAGAACTTAAGTGAGCTTTGTTCGCTCGGTTTTGTTGGTTTTTGGTCAGTTTTTTTTTTCGGTTGTATCGTTGTTTGATTAGTTTTTTTGTTGTTTGATTAGTTTTGTGGTTGTTTGATTAGTTTTGTTGTTGTTTGATTAGTTTTGTTGTTGTTTGATTAGTTTTGTGGTTGTTTGATTAGTTTTGTGGTTGTTTGATTAGTTTTGTGGTTGTTTGATTAGTTTTGTTGTTGTTTGATTAGTTTTGTTGTTGTTTGATTAGTTTTGTTGTTGTTTGATTAATTTTGTTATTTTTTGGTCGGTTTCATTCTTTTTGGTCGGTTTTGTGGTTTTATATCGGTTGTGTTGTTTCTTGATTGTTTTTCTTTGTTTTTTGACTGGTTTTGTTGTTGTTTGATTGGTTTTGTTGTTTTTTGATTTTGTTTTTTGATTGGTTTTGTTGTTTTTTGATTGTTTTTGTTTTTTGATTGGTTTCGTTGTTTCTGATCAGTTTTATTTTTTTCGTCATTTTTATTTTTTTGGTCGGTTTCGATGGTTTTGGGTTGATTTTGGGATGATTTTGGGTTGATTTTCGGTTTTTTGACTGGTATAAAACCATGGCTGGCTGGTTGGTGTATGGTGTTTTGTGTATGGCTGGTTTCGTTGATGTTTTTTATCAGTTTGCTGGGCTTTAGTCAGATTCGTTAGCTTGGTCTTACCGCGTTGGACATAGTTCGTCCTGGACACTTTCATTGGTTTCGTTCGAGGGCTTCAGTTCAATTGTATGTCATCCTGAAATGAAATTTAACTTACTTATATAATTTATTCAAAATTAGTTCTAAAATATCGAACACCATGAACAGTTCCTTGTAGAAAATATTTGGCTATTATTCAAGTACAAATGGAAAAATAAAAGATTAACTTTAGAAAGAGAGAACATTGGTCGAGGGAAAATGTTATAGTGCTTTTCTCCTTCCTCCCATGGGATCACCTTTGTTGTAATGGAAGTCTTGAATTAGCTGATTTAAGAGTAAATTTTCGGATAGTTACCAAAAATAAAATAACGAAAATATGTAAATGATTAAGAACTTTACACAAATGTGAGTGAGCGAGACGAAACGTACGGCAATGAAGCTTAAATGTCTTATGATGAAAGTATACTATGTTTTTTGTTATTTATCACATGCAACACATTAGTTGTAACTAATAGTAGCAAGAGTAAATGGGTACAGAAGGCACGATGCTGAAATTTTTTTTAACAGTTTATGTAAAGTCTAAGAAACATTTCAAAAAAATTAATTAAATTTTCTCACGAACAGGGCATTTGAACAGTCGATACAGCAGGGTTACAAAGACTCGGAATTGTCAACCAGGACGAATGTATTCTTCAATGTAACAAATTTCCAATTTGCCATATTTTTCACGGCTATTTTTTACAGCCATCGGCGTGTTATCGATACAGTATAGCTTAGCTTCCATGGGCTATTTTTTATGCGTTGAGACGTAGGCACAGATTTTTGTGTGCAAATAAAAACTTGGTCCCTAATATCCGAGTACTCGTATCAGGCTGAGCTGTTGTAGATTCCGCATTAACCCAAACTCCATTTTGAATAGTGCCTGCATCCATGCTCTCTTAGGAGCACCTTTGTTGTGATTAAGATGGCTTAAACTAATTTATACTAACCCAGGCTGAACAGTGGATTTACGAAGGCAGAGACTACACGTTATTATTTTTCTTTGTGCGATCAATGCCAATGTACCAGTAAAATGACGGATTAGGGTAACCAACCAATCTCATTCGCATTTATTAAAGGTTTGGTTCTGTGGAGTACAATTTCGCTATCTTTCACGTTTAAGTCGTTCCTAGTTGAGTTTTTACTAGTTGAGTCTGTCTAGTACGTTTTTGTTTTTATCTCATCCCTTAGTCGTCGGGCAGTACTGGCGAGTCCGCTTTTTTTGGTGATGAAGAGAGCGAGCGTGCCAGTAGCAATGATAAGAGTCTCGTGAAGAATTAGCTACGCAGAAACTTCATGAAATTAACACCAAGGTCAGCGTGTTCACGCCTGCTGTTTTTATACAGTAGCAGACACGGAGATCTTGATAACTTAAAAGCCTTTTTTCTGGTGTTTATTATGTTTCCCCCAATTAAAGTAGTTGTAGTGCTGCGTTATGTATTCATTAGTAGCTAGTGTAAAAGGCCCGTTAAAAATGACGGGATTTGATATTTCCCTAAAATAAATCTTCCAGATGCGGATGACAAAAAATATATCCATTCTAATAGTACCTACGATTAAAACATTCTTGTTTTTGTGCACTAGTGAAACTCACATTAGGGATACGATCACTAATTATCCTTAAGAGCGTGACATAAAGACGGTCCAACCAAGCCAACAACAACTGCATGTTATTATTTATTAATAGCCAAGAAGATTTTGGAAAGATTTGCTACATCGTTTTCCTTGCGATAAGTTGCATTTTCTTGAACAAGATTCAATTTTCATTTGTCCAATGTTTTTCCATAGATTCAATTTTCATTTGTCCAATATTTTTTCCTTTGTGAACAAAAGTGAGCTGATGCTAGTTTTTTATACTTTTCAAAAAGAAATAAATTATTAGGAATGCTACAGACAGCAAATATATCAACAGGTTTATGAATTGAGTAAATTATTATAGAGCGAGGTGCTTCTGCCTCCTGGAGAAGTTAAAATCCATGTACTTGCGAGTTTAATATTAACAGCTTAAGCAGTGTTGGTATTCACAATCTTCACTGTATTTATCCTTTAAAAAATCTTTTTGTTCTGACGTCCAAATTTGAACAAACTTCGTAATGCGTAATAGTGACGCGGCACACCTGTATCGGGTATTTTGTTCATGACATCAGCGCAAAGTCATCCAACGAATGCCGACACCCTTGAGGTAATGATATTCCTACGGGCCCCAGACGCTCAGGACGGCATGCGTAATTGCAATGCCCATCGACTCTTCTGCTTGCTGCGACTCTTAACGCTTTGACTGCGACGTGAGCCACCGGTGGTCATGGAGGGAATTTTGAAAGTAATGTTAATCGACCAGTAGTCACAAACTCAATTTTCATAAATATCTAATCAAAACTGAACGAGCCAGTTATGTTTGCTATTTTCAACATTGCTTACTGCAATTGACTTTAAATATGAGTTAAATTTTAATCATCAGTTTTGCCTGCCGCAGTCACAGTGTTAAGCCTGTCAGGTGACGTCAACACGGAAAGACAAATTGCGGCTCTATGTCTTGGGTTGGTGATGACGTGAATTTCTTTTGTGAGTAAACGCAGTTAGTCCCATGGTCAAAACCTGAGCTCATCACATTAGCGCGGCGATATGTACTTCCTTGAAATAACTTCTGCCACACACGACAACAATTGCAAGAATGCAATGATGCACGGTTTTTGTGAGTTGCTGAATTTTCCGCTCCGTAAAGATTAAGCGTTTGCTTGCATGCATGCCTAATATTTATGTGTTGTTGTTCTTCATTCTTGGAACTTCGCTAGAATTAGGAAATTGTTTCTGTTGGGAAACATTTCCTTGATCGTATGTCAAAGTAACAGAAAATTAATTTGCCGTTAACTGAGGAAAGTTTCCGCGCTCACTTGATTGTTCTAACACCTGAGATGAAAACGTGGCCAGGAAAAATAATGCCCAAGAGTAATTAAAACTAAACGCAACAACGTGTAATTTTACGGAACACGAAATTTCCGCATGGAAAACACCGCATTACTTCACCTCATTTTCTATTGGGTGAACCGAAAATGACACAGCTAAGTCTATTCTTCATGTCATCCTCTCGTTTTCTGTTGCATAAGAAGTCCATTCCTTTGGAAAAAGAGATCACGCAAGGACCATTCTTTTCAAGTCACCATTGCCTGAATCCACAGACTCGTCGAAGATGCCGTAGAGCGGAAGGCTAGAGCGCCGAGCGAAGCCACTTCGAAGGTCGTCTTGCGTTTGTAAATCCATTCCTGATGTGCGAGGTGCGTTACGAAACTGGCGGGCTGCGTTCACTTGTGAACATTGAGTCAAAGTCGGTCTTTGCTCAAAAGGTTCTTTTTTCTTGCGTTAGATTTCAGTTTTCCGCTGAAAGATTTGTTTCTAGCGTTAGATTTCAGTTCTCCACAACTCAACCGACGACGGAAGTGTGTCGAAAGAAAGCGTTGTGAACGGCTGTTGACTCACGGATTAGTATAATATATAAGAATGTTTTTCTTCACTGATGCTGTAATACTAACTGATAAACGGTACTTTCATCTGCTGCGCGAAATATTAACGTCAAGCGCATCATTTTTTTGCATAAATGAATCACTAATTCGTAGGAATTTGTCATTTTTTTAATTAGCCCCTCAGTGGGGAGCGACTATTGTATCTCTGGGAGTTAACGGTACCAAGGGGGAAGATGTAAGGTCCCAAGATAAACATCAGGTAGGTCGTTGTTGTTTTGAAATGAATTAGATTTTTTTGCATTGTCATGGGCCATTTCCTATCAGTTCAGTGTCATCTTTTCTCACCCCCTTTTGTTTTTCAATTCTTGCCTTGCTTCATAAACTTCCTTCAATCTAGCCTTGTACAAAGATTCCCAGTCCCCATATCTTTACGCTGAATAGTACCTCACTCCGTAATTTCTTGGAAACACTGGTGCTGGGGTAAGGGAGGCTAAAAATTACTGAAAATATCATCCAATGTAATCGCTGTTTCGACTTCATCGTTGAAGGTCGTAGCTTCAAATGGTGTCCATATTAGGATCAGAGCTTAATTGCAGGCTTTCTTGAGCAAGTTTGTCCTTGCGTTGAATTCTTCCGCAGTCAGAGGAACATGGGCTTCATTTTTGTTGACGTATTATTGCTTGTACCAGGACAAAATACCTGCATACCTAATAATTTAATGAATTAATAAATACCGGTGTACCTATACTAACGAGTATTTGCAACTTTCGCCAAATTTCAAAGCAATTTCGGGGGACCCATTACTGTATGAGTACTTTTATGCATGTGTGCTGTAATTATTGTATGAGATGACGTTGAATTTTATGAGAGTATTTTGGGTGAATTAATACCTGATATTACTCTCCTGTTAAGGCAAAATAAGGTAACAATGATGAGGTTGATGGCTTTTTCTGGAGTAACTGCCCAAGGCCCACACAAGCAAACGTCATTTACACACGGGCATCAGAGTAGTGATTATGTTGCACCTCACACCGAACCTAGTTGTTCGTAACGTAAGAAATTGGATAATTTTAAATTGTTGGTTCGATTCATCCAGGCCTGTAGTAATTTCGCCTGAGTATCGAGGGGATGGGAAAAACGGAGTTAGTATTTCTGATACATTTCTGAAAAATAAATGTTCCAGATATGGGTGACAAGCAAATATGTCCATCTTAAAAGTATCTGCAATCAAAATAATCTTGTACTTGTGCACTGTTAAAGCTCGGATCCCAGATACATTATATGAAATCCATCAAAATCTATAATGATTCCCTGCGCTCGTCTCGGATAGTGGATGCCTAGTGAGAAAGCGTGTTTTAGAGTGCCCACTCGTACCCAATATTCTTGCTTCAGAATTTATTCACGTTATTCCTAGATCAACTTAGATCAACTGTTAACTGTTAGATCGATCAACTGTTTGAGGAGCATGTATGGAGCGACAAGAAGAGATAAGATGAGGAATGAGTTGGTTAGGGGGCAGACCGGGGTTATCAAAAAGCTGAGCAGGCAAGTGGATGAAAGAGTGCTTGCATGGTTTGGGCATGTTGAAAGAATGAATGTTGAGCGGCTGGTGAAAAAGATATATATGTCGGAAGTGAGTGGTATTAGAGTGCGAGGTAGACCACGGATGAGTTGAATGGATGGGGTGAAGCGTGCTTTGTTTGAAATGGGTCTGACTGTGGATGTGGCGAGAAGGATGACTGCGGACAGAAGTGAGTGGGGGCAGTGCATAAGAAGGTAATTTTATTTTTGACGCGGTACTGGGAGCTTGCCCGCGTGTGATGGAGTTGACCTGTCCTGTGCGGGGGGAGGGGCTGCACTCAATGAAGCGGTCGGGGTAAACCAGCTATGGCTGTCGGGCCTGATTGTGGAAGGTGGTTGTGCTGGGCTAATGCTGATCCTGGCAGTTCTGGTGCGGCCAGTGCTGCCTCTCTCGCTTCCTAGTGACTAAGGGTGATGATTGTGGCCTGCTGTCGGCTACCCTCCCATAGGGAGGAGAGGCCTGGTATAGATCAACTCAGTTGTTTCATCAAAGTTCTTCTGCAAAGACGGTTGTGGGCTTGGCATTGATGCCTCACTAACTATGTTTTCCTGAGTAATGCCTTATGAACTGCGTTTGCCTTAGTAATGCCTCATAAACTGCGTTTCCCTACTAATTTTTCTTGTAGGACAAACCTGAGTACCGTGCGTCATTCCACAAGTCACTGGAAATCTCCAGTCGTTATACCATTCATGGGAAACAGACCCCACTTCAACAATTTGATCACGAGGACTTCAACACAAGAAATATTTCAAAAACTCCTACCGACGCAGTACCGCGTCAAAAACCATTCATGCCTCGTCCAGCTGCGGCGTCCACTCTAGAAAAGTAGCCGATGATGTCACACGCAACCAACCGGTTCCGCAACCTTGAAACCTGCACTCGGTTACTCGGCCCCGGGAGATGCGCCGCCGCTGCCGGAACTCAGCGTTTCTTTTTCTGGCCACGGCACTCAACAGTTCGTGTTTCGGTTATGTAATGGCTACGAATTTAGCGTCTCATTTGATCGCGTTTAGCTCCATGAACTTGTTTTGCTGCGGTGATGTTCTACTCGAAGGTAACCTTTTTGATTAGGGTCTCTATTTGAAAACTAGTTCTCTCGTTTCTTGTCCAGATGCATGCTTGGTGCTCCCCACAGGGAGATACAACTATGGTGTCTATGGGAATTAGCGCTCCCAGGGGGACTATGTGAGGGCCCGAGCTAAAGGTTAGGTAGGCTTCCTTTTTGTTCAAATAGAATAGGTTTTTGTTTTGTTACGGACCATCTTTTTTCGGTTCACTGCTGTCCTGTTTTTCAGCACCTACTACTTTCTTCTTCGACTTTTTCTTGTTTCATGAAATTCTTTCTTAGCTTACTGTTTCTGTGCACCTTGTGCATTGATTCCGCGTTCCCTCAACTCCATCCTAAATGGTGCCTTCCTCCTTCCTCTCTTAGAACATCTTTGTCGTGGTTAAGGGAGGCTAAAACTTTCTTATATAATAATTATAATGCTTGGTGCTTGGTGCTTGATGCTTTTTGTGAGCAGTTTTAAATAATTTCTCCCGCTCCTATTTCCCATTGGACTTTCCAATAGTTATGACAAGTCATTTCGATCACTTCGACCCTAAAATTGATGCACTTCGAGACTTTCTGCGCTGAATAACTTCGATACTTTCTGCACTGAATAACATCGATACTTTCTGTGCTGAAGAACTTTGATACTTTCTGCACTGAAGAACTTTGATACTTTCTGCGCTGAAGAACTTTGATACTTTCTGCACTGAAGAACTTTGATACTTTCTGCACTGAAGAACTTTGATACTTTCTGCGCTGAAGAACTTTGATTCTTTCTGCACTGAAGAACTTTGATACTTTCTGCGCTGAAGAACTTTGATACTTTCTGCACTGAAGAACTTTGATACTTTCTGCCCTGAAGAACTTTGATACTTTCTGCACTGAACTCCGATACTTTCTGCACTGAAGAACTTTGATACTTTCTGCACTGAAGAACTTTGATACTTTCTGCACTGAAGAACTTTGATACTTTCTGCACTGAAGAACTTTGATACTTTCTGCGCTGAATAACTTTGATACTTTCTGCGCTGAATAACTTCGATACTTTCTGCGCTGAATAACTTCGATACTTTCTGTGCTGAAGAACTTTGATACTTTCTGCACAAAAGAACTTTGATAACTTCTGCTCAAAAGAACTTTGATAACTTCTGCTCAAAAGAACTTAGGCACATCGTGTGTGGTACTCCTGTCTCCAAAATACTGACCAAGACGCGCTACGATGATGATTATTTTTGCGATGATGCGCGTTGGCGCGCCATACACGTGGCGCGTAGCGAGTGTCCTTGTGGTGACCGCGGCGAGGCCGGTGCGCGCGTGGCTGATTATTGAGCTCCTCGCGTGTTTGGTTCCTGGATATTCCGCGTTTCCTTAACTCCATACTAAATGGTGCCTTCCTCCTTTCTCTCTTTGGATCGCATTTGTTGCTGCGGGTAGGGAGGCTAAAACTAACGACTAAACTAAATTGGTTCCTGGATATCTGGTTGCGCGTTATTTTTATAGACATGGGCAAATTTGACTTTTTTCTGATGGGGTTTTGGCTTAGGCTGGTTTGGCTTTGAAAATTATTCGGTACTTGTTATCGCTGCAGGGCTGCCAGATGCTGAGAAATTCTTCGGGTACATTTTAGTAGAAACGAATGTAAACATGAGAGTTTTGGCCAAAACAAGGCTTATCTGGCAATTGTCGTCTTATTTAAGAGGGGTAAATCCCATGACTCGAAATCTAATGGCCAATTGCTCAGCTGTTCTTTAATGCTCCCCTCAGGGCGATACACCTATTGTATCTATGGGAAGTCCCTTTTTTCGGTTCACTGCTGTCCTGTTTTTCAGCACCTACTACTTTCTTCAACTTTTACCATGTTTCATGAACTTCTTTCTCAACTTACTGTTTCTATGCCCCTTCTGCATAGATTTCACATTCACTTATCTCCATACTAAATGGTGGCTTCCTCTTTCCTCTCTTCGAGACGCTCTTTATTTGTAGCGGTTAGGGAGGCCTTAAACTAACATTTACTCTAATGTAATATAATCTGTTCTTCAATGCATTGACTGTGAGGGTTAAACTGAAGCTCAATGTTCAACTCAAATCAGTAAATTTCATTTTTGAACATGAAAGTGAATTAAAACAGGATTCGGAACGTGCTATCATTTGATTTTCATGAAGTGTCTCTAAATATTCAATGTGACCACCTACCGGTGGATCACTCGCATTATGAAAATAGAAATTTCCTCACTGACCGCCGGCTGGTCATCATGCAGACAACGTTAGAAGCACTTGATTAATTCGTCTGGCTTACCAGTTATGCGTCTTGAATGCAGAAAATTAAAGATTATCTGAGAGTAAATTGTACTCTTCAAGTGTGAATTCTTGCTTTGCAATCTTGGCCATCCATTGATCAAATCTTGGCCATTCACTGGTCTATAAATACGGCATCTTAAAACTACAGGCCCACACGTCATGACATGTATTTATTTTCAAAGACCCACAACGGGTTACCTTGAAAAAAGGTCTTATTATGTTGACCGTCATCTCCTCAGGGAATACAACTACTGTGTCTGGGGGAGTTAGCGCTCTCAGGGGGAAGACGATAGGTCTGTAGCTGGGGTTGAGCTGGAGGTTGTTTTGTTGCAATATAAACGATTTTTAATTTAGTTACGAACCATCTTTTTTCGGTTTACAGATGTTTTTTCAGCACATAACTTTTTATGTTTAACATCTCGTCACACACATCTTCTTTTATGAAACTTCGTTCGATTTTGCTGATACTATGTGTAGAGTGTGAGAACGCACCTTGTGCACAGATTCCTTATTCCCTGAATTCTTTGATGAATGGTGCCTTCCTCAGTTCTCTTTGGGACTATCTTGGCTGTGGTTAAGGGGTGCTTAACTTAACTTGTAATCTTATCTTACCAGTCAAACTGACGTTGAAGGCCGAAAAATATTCCCTGTATTGACAGTTGTGCTTTCGTTCTTTTCTTATTCTTCACCCTCCAAGTTTCGATATTTTTGAGTCATGATCAGCCGAAATGTGTTGTTGTCTATACGCCTCGTATTCAATGTTCCTCACTTGGGACCACAACAACATGGAACCCATTCTTATGACTACTTCTGCGCACGCATTCAGTAATCTTTTTAAACCGCGTAGCTGCACCATTTTTCTCTCAACATGAAATCTAGTGAAGGTTAACGGCTGACACTAGAAGTTATTGAACAATCTTCGAGTACAGAGAACAATTCGTGTACATTACGCACTACGGCTCAGCTCCGTGGTCTAGAGCGCACTCATTTTTGCTCTTATCTTCGTATCTAGGGACGAATGCAGGGTTGCATCCATGGAAACCTTGGCGTAAACGTTCAATAAACTCGTGTTCGAAGTGTTGTAAGACGTGGGACTTGCGTGTTCGTTGAATTTCGTGTTCCTTTTCGAGGCAAATAAATTTCGCCACAGCCCTTGTAATAAAACTTTGGCTAGCAGTTGAGGATACAATAGTATTTCGTACATTAAATGTATTCTTCTGAGTAATTGTGTCAAATTCATCGGTGGAAGACCATGAAGTACCTTTCCATGATGGAGGTTAAACTATTGTACACAATACACAACATTGTGCACACATTCTAATGAGTACACATTGATACTAATGCGTTATCTTAGTTTGATTATCTATGTCTGGTTTTCTGTAATATTCGTAGAAAAAAAAGCAGTCTCTGCCGGTTTGATTGAAAAAAACTCGGTCTACCATTTGGATTGAAAATAACGCTTTCGACTGTTTTAATTGAAAAAAACGCGGTCTCTGGGGTTTGGATAACTTTTTCGTGACGTTTGCTTCGTAACGTCCGCGACATTTCACGATGGCACGGTAATTTCTTTCACATGATAACATTAACCTATGATGCTGAATTACTGGAATGGCTTGTGATACAATAAGTAATGTAAATGCCAGACAATTTTTTTCTTTCCAGCATAGCATCATAGTTTATTTCTGCAATGGTAGTTATACTTACGCTATTGTTGCTGAATCTAACTTGCGTAGCATCATAGTTTATTTCTGCAATGGTAGTTATACTTACGCTATTGTTGCTGAATCTAACTTGCATAGCATCATGGTTTATTTCTGCAATGGTAGTTATACTTAGGCTATTGTTGCTGAATCTAACTTGCATACAAACCAATTTGCTTGTATTTTAATGATATCATAGCAAAACATTCCTCGAAGACAAGTCTGGTTGTGACAGAGTGGAGATAATTTACCCTCATATCAATTACAATCTAGCTATTTATCACTTTTAAGTGCGTCGTGACCCACCGGTGGTCACTGAGGGGATTTTCATATGGCTGTTGACTAACCAGCAGCCTCTAACTCAATTTCGATAAATGCTAAATGAAGACTAAATGGAGGAACGATCGATTTAATCTTCGTTATTTTCAAAATTGATCTCTAAAATTAACTCTAATTTGAGATGAATGTTGAATTTCAGTTTAATTAACCCGCCGCACTTAACGTGTTGACAAGTGTTAGATTTCCACAGATCGATTCCCCCAAATGTTGCAGTGCTCGCTTTTGGTGACCAATACACTGTACACAATATGATTGCTTTCTTTTTCTGCATTGTACGAAACTTTTTTATTAAACTTTCTGTCATCCGAAAACACATTCGTTCACAATTAGAAACATTCGTTGATTATTTGATACATTCGTTGATTGTTACACATTCGTTCATTGTAAGATAATTCGTTCATTGTAAGATAATTCGTTCATTGTAAGATACATTCGTTCATTGTAAGATACATTCGTTCATTGTAAGATACATTCGTTCATTGTGAGATGCATTTGTTCATTGTAAGATGCATTCGTTCATTGTAAGATACATTCGTTCATTGTAAGATACATTCGTTCATTGTAAGATACATTCGTTCATTGTAAGATACATTCGTTCATTGTAAGATACATTCGTTCATTGTAAGATACATTCGTTCATTGTAAGATGCATTCGTTCATTGTAAGATACATTCGTTCATTGTAAGATACATTCGTTCATTGTAAGATACATTCGTTCATTGTGAGATACATTCGTTCATTGTAGGATACATTTGTTCATTTTAGGATACATTCGTTCATTGTAGGATACATTCGTTCATTGTAGGATACATTCGTTCATTGTAGGATACATTCGTTCATTGTAGGATACATTCGTTCATTGTAAGATACATTCGTTCATTGTAGGATACATTCGTTCATTGTAAGATGCATTCGTTCATTGTAAGATACATTCGTTCATTGTAAGATACATTCGTTCATTGTAAGATACATTCGTTCATTGTAAGATACATTCGTTCATTGTAAGATACATTCGTTCATTGTAGGATACATTCGTTCATTGTAGGATACATTCGTTCATTGTAGGATACATTCGTTCATTGTAGGATACATTCGTTCATTGTAGGATACATTCGTTCATTGTAGGATACATTCGTTCATTGAAAGACACATTTGTTCATTGTGGTAAAGACGGAAGTTCGCTCAATGAGGCCACGTGATTGATGTAGTGAGCTACCTGACAGCGTTGTGTCGTGGCCTGTGATTGGTCACGGCTTGGAGAGGTCATTGAGCCTTCCTATTGGCTGCTGTTATTAACTTCAGATAAATTCCTTTTAAAGGTCGCTGGGGATTTTTCCTCTGAGATGGATTACCCAAAATTGCCATTTAATTGCTACTGGAATTAAAACCGCGTTATGCCTGACAGTGCTAATGTTGACAGTAACGGTGTTCGTCCGTTGTAGTTCGGGACTTGAGACAAGAAAATTGATTTTAAAATATTTTTTAACTTAGGTTTAAGTGAACAATAGCAATTTAAGTTCGAAATCTAGGTGTACTAGGAGTGGCTTCTTAAATAAGAATTTGTATTTTCACCAAAGTGCAGCGTATAGAATTGGTGCATGTACTCGTACTTGCTTGCGTGGTTGCTAAGATGCCACCGTCCACATCTTCTCGCGGTTGTAGCAAATGATAACTAAACATTGATGTTCGGTAGCTTGCTCTACTGACTACGAAAGAAGATATTCTTTTAAGGGGAAACAGGAATAGAGCCCCATTTGTTAAAAAAGCTAGGGAAAAATCCTCTACTGTAGACATTGCGTTTTTAACATTCGTTATACCTCAGGGATCAGTACTTGACATTAAATGTAAAAATTATTTCTTGCATTTCTTTTTTAACTTCATGTACTACAATTGATTTAACACGAATGAGCGGCAATGAGTGTTGCATTTTTTGTTCTGATCGATACGAACGAGCGTCGTTTTGGTACATCCTGTTGAGTGAGCCGATTTGAGCGTGTTCTATGAATTATTCTTATCGTTTCACTACCGCAGCGCAAACAACGCTTGCGGCTTTATCGTGATACGAGTTAGGCTTACCGTGTTATCGTAGAATGAATTAGACCGAAGAAGCTATTGAACTAATCGGAAACGTCCTCTACCTCAAGTGCTCTAGTATTTATGGTATGGAGTGGCACAAAAAAAAAAACGCATGAACTTCACTTGAGTTGTTTCAGCGGTGGGAGCGAAATGGCTAATTATACTAGTTATGATTACAACTAGTTATAATTGTATAGTAATTATACCAAGTATAATTATACTAGTTAAATTTCTAAGTAGTGTTATATAAACCCTATTATACGAGTTTGAAATCCATGCGTTCTTTTTGCGCCACCCTGTTCAATAAGAGCCCCAACCGCTTGTCTGTCATACTTTCAGAACACTGTAAGATGATGTTCGTAGCACAGATACGCGATGCATGTGTTTTGATCTTCGGTGTGGATTATTTCATCGAGTCGCCATCATTGTTTGTTCGTAGTTTCCGCACGCCGATGTCTTCGTAATGGATGTTCTTTTTCTTTATTAATTGTAGTGACTTTTCTATTCGTCACATTCATTTATTTTTACTCCTTTATTTAATCAAATTGGAGCTGCCACCACCCTTAAAGGGAATATTTTCTATAATTAATATTATATTCAAATATTTTCTGTAATCTTCGGTAAGCGTGAGGTCAGAGCTGAAGGCTATTATTCATGTGCATTTTATCATTATATTATCATCCTCATCTCTTTTCATCATCATCTCTTCCTAACTTACAAAGGAAATTGAAGACACGAAAGATTACAAAGGTTCGCTATTGATGCTGACACCTATCATGTCACAATGCTGTTGAGGGAGAAGCTGGTTAGACACATAGTAAATATGTTTAACTTATCTGCGGGATCCAGTTTGGCGTTTACGAAGGAAGTACGAAGAGGCTGGCTACTTTTACGATCAGGATTTTCTATTTATTAGAACAAGTTGAATCTCCAGTTAATTAACAGTCAATTGTCACTTTTACGGTAGTTTAAAGCGAAGCGGGTCCATCGCCAAAGGCGACGAACCGGAGAGAATGACACCAATAGGCTTAAATGATTTTGTATCGTTTCTCTTCAATATCTAAGTGCCTTGACTGCCTTTGATGAACCCCCGCGTTAGACTCTCCGCGTAAGACTGCCCGCATAAGACTGCCCGTTGCCCACCCCCTTGAGGAACCGCGAGCGCGTCTCCCTCTTAGGGAACAAACGTGTTATGAACAGACATGTTAGAACAGCAGTTAATTGTTAATAAGTGAAAGCCCACGATAGTGATGAACATTAATTAGGATCCCGCATTCTATCTATAGAAATAATAATATGCAAAATGAATGCAAAATAATATGCTAGATTCCCTGCTCGCCATAGCCGTGTGTGTATAGGACCTGACTCCGTGCGGGGAGACCCGGGTTCGAGTCTCGGAGCTGGTGGCGATTTTCTCTGTTGGCTATAGGAGAAAAATTCTAAGCACAATACCCCTCTCTACCCAGGTGTCTGAAATGGGTACTGGTCTTTGACCGGGGGAAAGCGTCATGGCGTCCTGGTGTTAGTTATAAGGCATTTGAAAAACCAATGTAAAAGGTGATATGTATCATGCTTCA
>JACJUY010001958.1:17408-31087 GCA_014220935.1 Platorchestia sp. MABIK
GTTGCAGACCCTCAGCAGCGTCGTGGTGGTGATGTAGAGGAGGGAAGCTGGTGGTGATGGTAAGGCGTGGCATCGGCTGGCGTCGTTTGGTGGTAGAAGATGTTGTAGGCGATGTTTCGTGGAATGGCACGAGAGGCAGATTGTGGAGTTGACTCGAAGTTGCGCTGATCCGCGAGAGTATATCTTCACATGCGGTTCTTTTCGAGGAGATGAAAGTCGTTGGCCAGACGTAGCATTTCAGTATTCCTCGTAGCGATTTCTTTATAATTAAAGATGTAGGGCAGTTATATCGTGAGAATATAACACATGTACGTAGTGCTCTAGCACGAGTCGTAATGGGAGACTTTTTCCGTTCTTTATCCATAGTTCATTTTCCTGAAAGATTTGTCGTTACTACCTAAAAATGCATTTCTATGACTGTGCGGGTACATTTGTAGCGAGCGTATCAAGGAATTTATTTTTTACAGTAATTACATGTATAAGTAATGTCTCAGTACGATGGAAACAACGCTACGTTTGTTCATTTCGTTTTAGATAGTTGAAGCTTTTTTGCTAAAAACCAGTGCTCCTTAGCTGAGAAGTAAATGAATTCTGTGTACAAAGTAAATGATGCTAGGTTACGAATAAGTTATCAGCACTAGATCTGCATCAGATTTGATATTAGTTATACTTAAAACGCATTTATAACGGTGGATTACTAGCATGCTTGGTTGGATGTCATCGCCCATGGTATTCTTTCATTAATTGCCAAAAGCTAAATTCAACACTTAGCGTTGAGTAATACCTCAATAAAAAATTAACAACATTAGACGTACGGTTTATTATGAGTGCGATTAGACATCAAAACTCATTTCACGAAGATTTAAAAAAAATTAATTACATAAGCTACCCAACCCCAAAGATTTTGCAAACTTGGTTACATAAGTAACTTGACCCCGAAGATTTCCCAAAAATTAGTTACACGAGCAGCTAGACCAAACGAGTCACAAATGGCTTAGTAGAAAATGACCTCGAGCTAGATTCCCTGCTTTCTTAAATTCCCCATAACCAGCCCACAAGTTCAAAGAACATGTCTGTAATTAACGCAGCGCGTCCTGGCGAGGGATAGAATTTAGCAAAACGTAATCTAGTTCTGGAAGGTTCAGACCTGCACTTGATGATTCACCTGCTCCACACCTGCGCAGTCGTTAGCTGTGCTGCAGCTGGGAACGTCTGACAGGTGCCTTGACACACATCCCTTCTGTACATGTCTCTGGGTTACCCACCTACACACTTCTCTAGGTTACCCACCCACTCACGTCTCTGGGTTACCCACCCACACGCGTCTCTGGGTTACCCACCCACACGCGTCTCTGGGTTACCCACCCACACGCGTCTCTGGGTTACCCACCCACACGCGTCTCTGGGTTACCCACCCACACGCGTCTCTGGGTTACCCACCCACACACAATGAATGATGCTTGTTGGGTTTCTCCTTCATCAATGAAATGAACTGGGTTTCACAATGATAAACATTTATAGACGTTTTAAGAGGAGACATCGTGCAGGAGACTTGTAGAGCGCGGCATTTTCGTGGAAAAATCTGTGAAAAAATTCCCAGAGTGAACTTTTCCCTCTGTTCATTTCTCAGATTTATTAACCCTCAATTATTAAAACTTATAAAATGTAAATGACTAATCATTTTTGACTAATATTTTTCGAGTATTTTTTTCTCTTCAGCTCCAGCAGAGAAGCTGTAGCCTTGATGTATATGATTGAACTTGAATAGTTGTTACCGCAGCTCTCAAGCGAAGTAATGTGTTGTTAGATAGACAGGGTCGTAATAATATTATTTACGCTGGTACATGCAGCTTCTCGTGCTACAGAATATTGTAATATTAAAAGCTTGGCTAGTTCTTCGAAATGTTTGTCTCTTAGAGTTGTTAGAATACGGAGTAGTTTCATTTCGATGCATTGATCTCTTATGACAGTAAAATTGATCTAGATGGCTTTTAAAATTCGAAATCTTATGGAACTCAAATACATGAACATTTACTGAACTATAGGTATTGAATTTAACCGATTCTCTTCTCAGGAAAAGAAAATTTTCATGAAAAATTTCTATGGCATGAGAAACCCCAAAATTTCGTAACCGGTAAGTTTTTGAAATGAATGTCGTTTTAGATATTAAATGTAAATTAAGTATTAGATGACGGTTTGAAAAAATTCCTTTTTGGCTTAAACGCTCATTCACCACTACGCTATATAAGATTTTTAATACGAACGAATAGACTCGTCAGATTTCTGTAAATCTATAAATGATCAATATTTATTTTTGCGTTCCGTCATGTAGGTTCTTTTTGCCATTCACTAATAGTCATTATTTTCTACTTACGTTCTGTGCCATACCATTCGCTACACCGCAATTGCTGCTGTAGCGTAAGTAAAAGTCTAGAAATTTACACTGCCTAATCATCTTTCCCACAAGCGTTCCATTACGCTCACCTCTGAAAAGCCTTACAATTTCCGTGCAGTCTGCAGTGCGTTCTTGAAAAGAAGAAACTATGATACAACATATTTGCTAAGATTGGGCGTATTAAAATACTACATTGCTGCCGAAATTCGAGATCCTTCTGACTAGTTCGTCAAGTAGTGCCCTAAATTAGTTACGCAGATCATTCATTCTAGGAAAAATCCTTCGTTCTGATCGTTGCTGAGAAATTTCATGGAAACGACCTACCGCAAAAACGATTACAATCGGAATACTTTTCCCGCCATGTGTTATTGAGTCTCCGTAGACTCTCGTTGTCATTACGAAGTTTGAAGGTCAAAGTCACAATCTCGTCTGCGTCGGTCCACTTTTTTCTCGAGATTACAGTAATTTTTTCAGCATGATCTCCTACTTGACCTACAAGTTCTGCAATTCACCTGCGCAATTTAGCTGATGTGAAGGTGAGATGAGGCTCGTGCAAGAGAGAAGAAGTCTTTGTTATGAGTTTTTTCGACGTGTTTCACTTGCAAATTGCACGCAATTGCGAAGTTTGCTACAATGAAGTCTGTTTGAAAAAATGATTACCCGTAATTCACCACTGTTTTTAAAGGACTATCAGATCGTGATACATGCAGTCAACATCTGAAGTAAAGTTCTTTTAGTTGAAGATGTATTATTTGTTGAAGATCACTTCACATGTTAATTAATATTAAATAGTCGAATTTTGTCTTTTTTTCGTTTTAAAGCATGAGATGCTCTCGTAATATTTAAAGAATGAACCGTAAAAAAGGGATTTTTTCTCTCTTTATTTTATAGCTCTAAGGCACGAGTTGAGTCGGTTGTTTGTGCTTAGAACACAGGATTTTTTTTGAGGAATAATATATCCTTACATTGTGTAATACGAGATCCAAATACGTTTGCCTTAACTTTTTAGGTTTCAGCTATGCTTCGGCTTTTTAGAGTCCACTCATTCTTATTTTCTGAGGTATATTTTACAAGATTTAGCTATATTGGGCTATGAAAGTTTCAGTATTTAGCTTTTTTTGGAGAGTCGTGTTTTTAGAAATAATTCTGCTCCTGTAATTTTTAATAATACGGCGTTTCACCACCAAAGACGCATTCCTGTATAATTCAGACAACACAAACTAATGCATCAAGCCCCCTTCGAGAAAGTTACCTGATGCTCTTTTGATTGATTCAATTCATCCCAGAATGCAGAGATATTTTTTAACTTCTTAGGGCTCATAAATCCTTATCGCCACCGGTAGTGGTCCTTTTTCAAATCATGGCCCTGCATCTCAATTCCTTGAATTCTTTTTACCCCTCAGCCGAAATTCGCCCTTGAGAACACTCGATGCAAGTTTCTTCACATTTGATTTACGATGTAAACGTCACTATAATCTCGTCTTTCGTAGCCGCTTGGATTGACTACACGTTGCATCATGAGTCGTTCGTCACTCTTACACAATCATTGCAAATCATAATTAGCTCATTTGATTAACAATATATTAGGGCTCCCAATGAACAGTTCAGTAACGGCTGAAATAATTGAACCCGGGCGAAGTCGATGCAATAAAGACAGAGTTCAAGGCCGAGGCGATCCTCCAGGCGACAGTTGGTTGGTGGGTCTGCACTTCTCACATGAATTGCTGTTATTTTTTGAGGCGTTTAGGACCCCATCATCGTCTCGGACAGAATTAGAAGGGGTTCATCTCGTTTGAAATGGATTTGTCAAATATTTGATGACCTTTAGTTTATTTTGGAAGTACCCGTATAAATTTATGCAGTTGCGAGTGCACTACGTTTTTCGATGTTTATTTGCGAAGTACCCGTTCAAATTCATAAAGTTCGGATCGCACTACCTCGTTTTTCGATGATTATTTGCGAAGTACCCGTTCAAATTCATAAAGTTCGGATCGCACTACCTCGTTTTTCGATGATTATTTGCGAAGTACCTGTTCAAATTTATACAGTTAGGAGAGCACTATCTCGTTGTTCGATGATTATTTGCGAAATACCTGTACAAATTAATACAGTTAGGAGTGCGCTATCTCGTTATTCTATGTTCTTAGATGTCTGTTACATGAGACTAAAAATGTTTGCTGTATCTAAACCTAGGCATTTTGTTGTAGAATATGTTATTGCATGTTTATTTATCGTTAATTCCTAAACTTTTATCTGCATTAAGAATCTATGCTTGGATCATTACTGTAACACCAAACGACGCTATTTCGTGTATGAACCAGGGAAAATTTATTGTTGCTCAGGATTTTTCAATATAATTTCACGGTCACAAGGTAAATTTTGAACACAAATTGTACATTGTAGTTGCAGAAATAATGTTTAAAAAAGTTGTCGCGCATCCATCACGAAAATCAACGCAATTTTTGAGCAAAAATTCTACAAGGTAGTTCCAGATACAATTCTTGAGAAAGTTATTGCACATGGAGCACGTAAAAACGCCTCATGAGGTGCATGGGCTAACACAATGACCTTCTCCAGCATGCAAAGTAGCTCAGATGTGCTCCAGCTGACCTTGCTCTTTTATGACAGAATTTGCAAGACTTCCCTTCCTGGAATGCTAAGGTGTGGCGTTCTGTATCCATCTTCGGTTACGAATCAGAAAGGGCATCAACAAAATGTTCAAAGTTTGGGTCGTTGAAACTATCAGTAAATGTGAACTGTCGCGCAGAGTGTTGTGGTATGTACAGAATTAAGTTGCATAAGACACTGCGATTCGTCGTCAAATTGATAACCTCTATACGGAATTGCCGTTGTCAACTGCTTAAAATTTCGGTACTGCTATTTTTGTTTTATGATCTATTTCTAATAGTAAAGTTGAGCTGACTGACCGCGAGGTAACTTCTAAATAGTAGGATAAGGACATGCTACGGGAGGATTACAGTTGACTGGAGTGGCTTTCTAGCTGCATTCAAATCAAGGGTTACATAAAATTCATGTTTTAAATTGCTTTATCTAGATATTACTGCCGCATTACGTTCATGTTCTCATTAACGATTTAGAAAATCTTCTCGAGATGCTAAGCTGCTTTGAAAACCATCATTTGCTTCGCCTTAGATGACATTATCATGATTACAATGATTGTTGGAGACTATTTACTATTTAGAAAATCGAATCAAGTAGCTACATTTTAAAAACCATTTGCTTCGCCTCGGATGGCATTGTTACAACTACTTTGAGGATTGTAGACAGTTCGCAAGTTAGAAAAACAAATCAAGCTGCTACGTTTTAAGAATTACCATTTGCTTCACTTCGGATGGCATTATTGCATTTACCATTTGCTTTGCCTTGGACGGCATTATTACAACTGCAATGAAGGTTGGAGAAAATTACAGCGCACAAGTCTGTGATGAGTCTAACGTCAGTTTAAAGAGCGCTCTATCACGCACCAGGCACCAGTTCAGAGCGACACAAATGCCACCACTCTTTGACCTAGCGTTTTTAATTCGAAGAGATCAACTGCAATGCATTTGTTTCGTTCTGCCATTATCGAGGCCGATTACTGGCTCAAAATGGCTGAGTGTTTGCTTATGATAATTACAAAGCCAGCCAGTTCGTCAAGCTGGTCCGCAAAATGAGCGTAACCTGCGCTGGTCGATAGACGCTCGTCTGTTGCGCAATTAAAAGCGACGTTTTCAAAAGGTCACATGATGCAACAAATGACAGGTACGGTGGCAACCGACACTAGCATTGAGCTCCGAGATTATACTGTTGCTGTCACCCGTCTGTTTAGCCGTGCAAAATAATCATACAACAGATACCAGAGTTATTTTCTAATTGACACCTACCCTATCTGCGTGTATGGTGCAAAATAGTGTAGAATTTTATTTTAATGCAACATTGTGTTCCTCAGCTTTTTGTGAACTCTTAATGTTTAGAGAAAATTTTATTCAAATTTATTTGTTGTATTCGGTAGATCATTGCTGTTTCACAACGAGCTACTGTAATTTTTTATTGCTCATATTTACATGCTGTTATATTTTAGAATCAATCGTGCATGGCTCATTCGGTAGTCGAACAGACGCGTCATACCAGGAATTAATTCCGAGGCAAGTACAGTTGAACTCTTTTTTTTTTGTTGCCAAATTGGTCCCCCAATTGTTGTTTTGTCCTACGATAAAAAACTTATTTCTGATCATATAAAGAACAAATCAATTTCACCGCTTCATTTCGGGAGCAGCTTCCATGAAAATAATAACTTATTCAAGCTAGTGCTTCATTTTTTGACCGAGCGATGCAAGTAAATAGCTATGGTCGAGCACACACATTTTATTTGATTGTTGAACGTAGATTTGAACTTACCTGTTCTAAAATAATCGATTGATTTATTACAGAGAGCTGTACTGGAAATATTCAAGTCTATCTTTCTTTTTTCCTTTCTGCGTGATCGGAATGTTCTCATGCCAGTGATAAACTTAACTTTTTGGTCATCTCAAACGACCATCAAGTGCGTGAAGTCTTACACAAATTGACGACCTACACTCACGCGTTGGGCATGATCCTTGTGTAATGCGCTGTCTAACAGCACAAAGACGACCTGGGTGCAAATTCCTTTCACTTCTGAATTTGGTTTGTTATTCCCGCGCAGGAAATATTATGAGATCGTCTCTTCTGAACAACGATGTGGCCCACGCCCACCGTTTTGCCACGCCAGAGATTCCATTATATCTTTGACCTTCTGCGCTGACGTTGGTCGCGCAAGAGTAATACGTGACCTTCGTCACTGGCACATGCAAGTGACAGCACACAGGGTATACAGTAATACTTGGCATTTATCCCTAGCAGTAGTGATGATGCTGAAGGCAAAACTCGGAACGTGATGGAATCATGCTACTTTTTTTAATGTGCATTAAGGATGCGCATTTAGTGCGTGGATTTAGGACGAACATTTAGGATGGGCATTCATTTTCATTTTTGCGCTTTTACCTTCTCAAGATCCTTGAAGCATAAAATATTTTTAACTATTACACTACTTTATTCACCACAGTTATTTTGTAGAATGTACAATGTGACATGTTTATTTAAATTCTAGAAACAAATAATGTGGTCGCATTTAAATACTGGGCGAAAAAATTATCTTGATTAGCATCATTCGGAGATGATTTGAAGATTCAATATTTAGTGTTCAATATTTCAATATTATTTCAAATACTTTTGAGTCCTTTCATCTTCTTTGAAGCAATATCGATAAAACAAAATAAATTACATTCTCACACAAGAAAAATACATCTCTCCCACGCATTAAAATTGGCGAAGGTGAAATCGAAGAAACCAACTCATGTAAATTTCTGGGCATCATAATAGATAAACATCTGACGTTCAAAGAGCACATCGCTCATATTAGTTCTAAATTATCAAAATCCATCGGAATCCTGAATAAAGTAAAACATTTCCTGCCTGAATCAGCTTTACAAATGCTCTACCGAACGCTCATTTCACCATACATGCAATACGGAATAGAAGCATGGCACGGAACTGATAAAAATAAAACAAACAAAATTTTTACTCTGCGAAAAAGAGCCATCAGAGGGGTAAAGAACCCAGAATACAATGCTCACACAAATGATTCATTCAAAGATTTACAAATACCTAAACTTTTGGATCTTTACAAAATCTCCATTTGTAATTTCATTTACAAAACATTAGCAAATGATGGCGACAATAGCCTAAAACAATTATTAACTGCGCAAACTGGTCATCACGACCATTCGGAATAGAAGAAAATTCCTGCTTCCTTATTATTCTAAAGCCCGGTCGCCACACAGTATCCTCTTTGTTGGAACTAAAACTTGGAACTCAATACCTGAGGAGATCCGTGAAAGTAATTCTTACAAGGTATTCAAAAGAAGTCTTGAGTCTCACATCCTATCAGAATACTAGTCGTGTAAGATCACCAAGTCAAATCTTGCCTCCCTCATGTCTGATCCTGATAATGTAATTTGCCACGGGTAATTTCGCCGATCTTCAGTCTGCTCTTAAATCGTTTATCAATTATACTGTTGATTATAGTCCATATGACCTATATCGTAAAATGAAGCATCAAATATCGAATTAATTATCTCATTGATCAGTCAAATGTGAAACTAGGTTAAGTGAATTAGGTTAAGCTTTATTTACACCTTAGAATAATGTGATGGTAGGATGCCCTAGAAGTCGCTGAACTTGTTCGGGCCCACAGGTAGCTATACGTAAATTTGATCATTGTACTAGACTTGCGTAACATTCTACCTCTGTAACACCTGTGGTAAATAAATTGTTTAAAATTGTTTAAATATTCAATCTGTTGTGAAATGGCTTTATGTAAAATACAGAGTATTTTTTGTTATGACAAATTCTTGAAATTTCCCTAACTTCCCACTCCACCGAACTGTTTTTAAAAATTTTCGATTTTCTCTGCAATTACTCACTTTTCTACATTTTTTAACCTTGCGAAAACTTCCCCGAAAAAACACACGTGAAGCCAAAACTTGCCCATAAAAAGCACACGTGAAGTTCACATTCTGCTCTAACCTTTTAAGGAATTACCTTCAGCTTCCTCCAGCGCTTCCAGGCGCGTAAGAATTTATTGACTACGAGGGGAGCTCATGGACCTCCTGCCTAGGTCAGAGGTTGTCCAAACCCTCGCCCTTCGCACGGCGCGCCCACGTCAGGTCTGAGGAAACGTAAGAATGAAATAGGTCTCGAGTACATTTGGCTCGCGGGAGGGAACCTTGGATTTCGACGTGCACTTGAACTTCAGAAAAGAAAATGAGCTTGTTTTTCCAATGCAACGTTGAATCATGAAGCTTGTTTTTTGTTGTTGTTTTTAAAATGAGATCGTATCCAATGTCGCATTTTTTGATCGTATTCAATGTCCTATATGTTGCATTTCCAGTGTCGTTTGCGTGTTAGTGTGAATGTAGTGGCGAGGAAGCTTGTTTAGAAGGTGTTGGTGATTTCGTAGAATGACTCCAAATATATACCTTGTGAAAATTATGGGTACATGACTGCCTCAGAGTTCTTTTGTTTGCTTCTCGTGAGGTATTTTTCAGTTGTTTTTATTCCAATTACAAACAAGATTACTGTTTTCCATGTTGTGGAACGTTGATGTTTCTTTTTAATGAACGTTACACTGAAAATATTTCAAATATTGGGTCGTGATCATCCAATTTTCATTACCAAACCATTTCTGTCAATTAAAAATTACTTTAATTTAAATAACTTATTTATTCTCT
Source organism: Platorchestia sp. MABIK (assembly GCA_014220935.1). NCBI lineage: Eukaryota > Metazoa > Arthropoda > Malacostraca > Amphipoda > Talitridae > Platorchestia > Platorchestia sp. MABIK. The sequence continues at coordinate 27,114 of JACJUY010001958.1, forward strand.
CATGAACGTTACTTTTAAAAAGTATGCATGAATAAGTTTCTGAGATGTTCAATTGTATACGAGGTTTCCCTCCGACCGAAAATTGAATGTAATTTCAACGCACTACAGTAATTTTCCTTTTTTCAATTGCGCAATAAACCACCTTTTAGACTTGTCTTCAAAATGTTACTTTTGTGATTCTGCTATTTTAATTTCCTTCTGCAATTTCAGCGTTCTCTGACGAAGAACAATAGGTATTTTTTTGTGTCTTGACTAACATGAAAGTTAAGTGTTCTTTGGGGTCTGTTAATTTTTACATTTGAAAGGGTTTGTTGAAATTGTGTGATATATGAAAACATAGAAGTAAGCATTTCAATTGAAGTTGTAAATTTCAATTTTTTCATATTAGCTTTCGTTGAAGTATGAAAATTTTCATACGCACTAAAAGTTATATTAACGGTTTTTTATTTTATTTGATTGTTTAACGTATTTTCTCACTCTGAAATTGACTAACATGTAATTTAGGGTTTGGACGTGTTTTTCATGCTAGTGTGTGCTTCGTTAGGAAATGTGTGCCAAAACTCAGAATTTCCGGACTGGGCACTGATAGAACTAAAGCTATAGCATGAATACAAATTGTCGTAATTTATAATATAAACATCATTATTGATAATACGAGTATTGTCATAATTTATTATACTTCAGAATTTATAATTACAATTCATTAACCAATTAATACATTAAACTAATAAAATTAAATTAATTTAAGCTCAATAAACTATTAAGTGTAATTAACTAATTATGATCCCTCAAAACCTTAAATAGATTCTGCTTCAGATTGATTTTCGATGAAAAAGCCGTCTCTTAAATCTACCTTGAATATTGATAGACTTAACACTATTTTAATGAGGCGAAATTCGAACCCAAATGTAAAGCCTCAGAAGCAATTGAATGCGGTTTCCAGAGGAAATTCTCTCTTTGAGAAACTTCATGCCCTTTTATAGGCATATGCACTTTTGTTGTGTAGCCACGAGAGAGCAAGCAGAACCTGGACTGACTTCATACCGATGGTTTATGCCTGAACGCGACCTGTTTTTCTGCCTATGAGGAACTTTCTCTCTCGGTAGGCAGTCTGTGCTCGCTTCTATGAAGATTAGTTGCCACGAGTTTTCTCTCTTTATGTTTCAACGTTTTCATTTAGTTTCGTAAATATTGGTTAAATTAATTATTTGTTTAGTTTAATTGAATTAAATTAGTTAAAATTAATCACGAGTAATATTAGTATCAGTTCGTTTGAGAGCAGTGAGTTGTTTTTCTTTGACTCGAATTTTTTTATGTGCAGTACGAAGCGATTTGATACACCCACATTTGCGTGATTACGAATTCCAATCGACGTGTAAAGTCTTCCCCAAAAATTTACTTTCAGTTGCGTGCATGTCATTCAGTAAAACTGATAATTTTCTATTTTTGTGACATTTGTGTCGCAGTTTTCTACACAACTGTGACCTCACATTCCCCCGAGCTGCCTGCCACTTCAGATTACTGGATCGTATGCAAATAGCGCACTTTTATGGATGCAACATTCGTCGCCCGGAACTTGATTTGATCCGTCGCCCGGAACTCGATTTGCTATTGTACCTTGTCGAGGACCGTTTTCTTTTCGGTTGTCTTCGTCGAGGTGAACCATAACCTATAGCCGGTGATTTATATCGCACTTACACTTAATGGTTCTTAAATAGACGGAAAAAATTTCATTGTTTCGTTCGAGGGCTCCGTGATTTAAAACTCGAGTCTGTCATTCTCTTCAGTTCTTTTCCGGTATCGAGCTTTCTTTTCAGTTGAAATTCCTGCACTGTTCAATAGATGTCTCCTGATCACCAATGGTGTAAGAATGCTTTCAGAGCAAACAGAACTTAAAAATGTTGACATGGAAAGTCCAATCACACTTTTTTGTAAATTGAAAGGAATAAAAAATGATTAAATTGAATTTACACGCATAACATGAGCATGAAGCTGTCCTATTTTTCAGTACATACTGTACTCCAACTTTCAACTTGTTACATAAACTACCTTTCTAGCTTGCTGCTTCTTTGAGAAGGGGATCTTGAGTGAAAACACCTTGAGCATAGATTTCCCGTTCCCATACCTCCACACCAAATGGTGCCTTCGTCTTTTTTCGCTATGGAATACTTTTGTTGTGGTGAGGGAGTCTTGAGTCAGCTCATCTAATCTTGACCATCAAATTTTTATCTCAGATTCCTTCGATACTGCCCCATAAAAAAATGCATAAGACGACAAATATGGTTCATCGTTCCATGCCGTTTTGAACTGCACTTTGTCTATAGTACGTACAGCTTTCGAGCTCTAGGGGTCAGGTCAATGAATGGCTTGAAACGATAATTTTTTTTCTATTTAAACATTGATTGAACGAGGAACAAAATTTTAACAATTGACAGGGGACTAGTATAAGAAATTGAGTGATTTCCTTTTGATTTTCTCATGCGAAGAACTCGGAATATTTCGTACTGTTGAACTTAGAAAAAGTGTTCCAAATGAACAACGGATTTGAAGACTACATTGTTCTACTCCTAGTTGAGCGGTTTAGCGCGTAGTTGGCCGCTCGCATATCTGCCCCATTTTTCTAATTTCTCCATCGTGATAGTTTACCATGAACCTCTGCTTTCCCTCCCATTGTGTAACGCCCTTGTGAGCCCTACACAAACTAGATGGTGTAATCAGCCTTTATATGTCAATGGTGTGTACTCATGTTTCAGTTGTTTGTTTCAGTTAATGCTGCTGTGAAATTCAATACCTATTAGAAAAATAATACAAAATCCGTAAACTTGTTAACAGGAGACTTTTAACCATGCTTATTGGCTTGTGCTGTCAATTATATATCTATGAAACTTGACTACTTTTGATTTAAGTTTAGGGTTTGTAGTTTTGACTAATTTTCTCAATTAGCGTTTTTCTATATTTGATAGATGACTTGTATTGCGCTTATTACTTTTTTGTCTGCTTTTCATGTAATTTTTTCAATCACACTGTTTCTTTTCGCATGGGGTGAAGACGCACCTCCAGCATAGATTCCCCGTTCCCTAAATTCCACTCTAAATAGTGCCTTCCTCCTTCCTTTCTTGGTAACTCCTTTGTTGTGCTTAGGTAGCCCCAAACTAACTTCCAATCAAATGAAATTTTTGGTTGTGCTTAGCCCTGAACTAACTTACAATATAATAAAATCTTGGTATTTTCAGGTACGTTGCTGTCGAATGTGGGGGTCCACTCTTCCGGTACCTCGCGTGGTGAGCTGAATTAAATTTAAGTATTTTGAACATCTTATTCGATAATATTAGTAATTTTGTGCGTCGCTCATAACTGGATCCTTCAATTATCTTTTAACGAAAATTCATAAAAATTGTGTTAGGGACTATTTGCCGGTGAGCAGCATTATGAAAATTCCCTCTGTAAAATCAACACATCGCGACCAATGTGTGCACGTACTGATTACATTAATTTTTCATTTCATCAACACATCGCGACGAACGTGTGAAAGTACTGATTACATTAATTTTTTATTTCATCAACACATCCGACGACCAGCGTGTGAAAGAACTGATTATATTAATTTTTGATTTCATTAACACATCGTGATCAACGTGTGAAAGTACTGATTACACTAATTTTTTATTTCATTAACACATCGCGACGACCAACGTGTTAGTGACGACAAAGTCACCGTGCTCGTGCTGTCCACACACTCGTCCTCTTCAGCACGCCCGTAGCGCAGCTCGAGACTTGCGCAACCTCGGCGCCGGCGTCGTGCGGCGTTCGACATCGCACGTCTTGTGTCGAGTGGAAAAATTTCTGGTTTGCTCTTTGCGCGCACACGACAATCGTCCGGACAGTACATGTATTGTGTGCTTTGGTATTAACCCTCTACCGCCTAATTTTTCTACTCATATTGCCGGTATTATAACCACCGTTATTAGACGTGG
>JACJUY010001958.1:65622-83219 GCA_014220935.1 Platorchestia sp. MABIK
CACAGCATGGTAGGCGCACAGCATGGTAGGCGCACAGCATGGTAGGTGCACAGCACGGTAGGTGCACAGCATGGTAGGTGCACAGCATGGTAGGTGCACAGCATGGTAGGTGCACAGCAGGGTAGGTGCACAGCATGGCAAGTGCACAGCACGGTAGGTGCACAGCATGGTAGGTGTACGGTCCCCCAGGTGCTGTGATGCGATGCAGCCTCACTGGTGCTTTACGTGTGCCCGCGTGCTGTGAGGTCCCGGCCACGTGTCTACGTGTAGTGTACTCTGCGAAAGACCGCACCTCTCTATTTGTTGTGTCGAACGAACGATGCTTATAGAAAAGTCGGGAAGAGAGTTTGACACAGAGTGTGTCGGGAAGAGAAGAGGTGAAACGGAAAAGGATAGATAGGGTACTGAAAAAGATGCGCTTTGCGTATATTTGTGGTGTAGACTGCGATATATCGTGTCCAAGTACTGTCTGTTGTAGTGTAGATACTGCACGAGTCTACGAGTATAGGTAACGAGATGTCGTGTCTACATGCTGTCTAGTGTGCTACAGTCTACGAGATATCGTGTCTATGTACTGTCTTGTGTACTAAAGTCTACGATCTATCATGCCTACGTACGATTGTGTGTATACCACAGTCTACAAGAGACTGCACGTATCTAAGGGGAATACAGTCTACGAGATATCGTGCTCACGTACTGTGTTGTGTATTATACTACAGTCTACGAGATATCGTATCCACGTGCCATCTGTCGCTATGCAGTCTGCGAGAGACTGTACGTGTGTAAGTGAACTGCAGCTAACGAAACACTCGCGTCTCTGAGCAACACATGGGCGGTGTCCAGACTGCATGGGTCAAATTTGAAATTCTATTGGCTGCAGTTCGTTAAAATCAGCTCACTTTGACCCTGAAAGTCCATGACTCATGAAGTAAGTTTTTCATGACTCAAAAAACGTCATCATGACCCACATGATCGTATCTCTAAAACTTTCGAAATTTCTCCGACAGTTCATTTTATTATTTCTCATGGAAAATTCTTTTTTTAGAATAGCTCAACTCATTTGGCATTCTCTCTCTCACTAATTTCATCATCTGGGCTTAGCGAAATATGATTAGCTGTTTTTCCATTTTTTTGTCTCAGCGTTGAGTTCGGTGCAAAGTTCCTCTTCGCAGTTCCCTCGGAGGTCGAAAGTCCAAGAACGCTTGCGAGATGACGAATAATTTAGCAGCGGTTTTTGAAATCCTGACCTCGGAGGGAGAGCGGGAACGACAAAGGCATATTGTGTTCCCTCTACGACTCTTATGAAGAATAACTTCTTATTTGAAGACGGAGCAACTTTGAATTTTTTAATGTTAATTTGAAAACGATGCGAGATATTGTTCTTGTTATGAGCACCTTTAATAAGTGGGGCACTCACAGTGACGGTGATGTTTGGTACATACTTCTGAAGAAACGGTAACCACAATCTTTTTTTATTCTACACTTGATAATCACGGGACCCACTAGCAGTTAAGATTTTATCCGTGTTCTGTCATATGGGCATTGGTGATAGTCCGTCCTCAGCGAATTAGCCATTTTCAGGGAAGAAAGATCATCAGTTGCTCTTGTGTTACGTTTCAAACTTTTAACTGCAGTCAACACGCTGCAACGAGACACTTCCTCGACGTGTGCTCCATACATCAACGTCGCAGTACGTAGCCCATCTATCACGATTCGTAGGAAGCGTTCCTACGTGAAAATGTGAGCTGAGTTAAAGGCTCTTCGAAACACATCGATGTCGGTCCTGTTGAGAAGGAATGGTTCAGAGGAAAGTATAAAGTGACTGTGTGAGGTCTTCAGGGACGACATTTCTTCTCATTCGGGTGCTCATTTTGTCTTCATAGAGTAAGTCTTTGATGAAACTATTTTAATGATTGAAATGCAATATAAAACTTTTTTGTTTCCTGATACTACGCATGGTTTACAGGTGTGAAGTGCACTTCAGTGAAGCCCCGAAATCATAAAAGGTGTGAGTTTAGAAAAAATATACTTATGTAGATCTTGTGTTGCTGCCTAGTTCTCTCCTTTCGAGCAAATCTTAACCTAAAGAAGAAGCCTAGTGTGACGTTTTAAAATTCAATGTGTTGTAATATAGTGACGTGAGATACTCTCATGCATGATATTGTGAAAATTGTGCTCATTTTTTTTTAACATGTACTAGTTGGTTTCTGAAAGGATTTCGTGATATGTCTCGATAAGGTTTAGCTGCTGTAGGTGAGGGAATGTATTTTAGAATTAATATGAGTAATAGTCGTCAAATTTCTCTCTCTTTTATATTTCCTTTCATGGATGAACGGTGGGTCGTGTAACAGTTTCCTGTTAGCGCTGCGTTCGCTGAGTTTCCTGCTGTTCTCTTTACTTCTTCCGTCAGCGTCTCCGGTTGGGCGCTTCCTATTCAAAAGCACACAAAACGAAGGATTATTTCTTTCACATCTTCCTGTTACCACAAACTGTGCTGAAAATGCACCAGCAATGCATCATCAATAACGAAACTAAGTCGAGCGTAAATATCTATGGAAGAAATGAGGCGTCACTTCTGACCTAACATAGAGCGGCACAGCTCGATCAAAGCACTGGCCAGGTCAGCCTTGATGTCTGATTTTCTCGCCTTTAGATTCGCACCCACGATGTTGTCGACCACAATGGAGGTCGCTCGCATGATTCGAGTTCCACGTTAAGTCAAACTGTGTTCTCACGTCCTCACCTCGTCGCCTGGTAGCCGTGACGCCGCATACGGCAGAGGCCCTTTATTGTTCCTCCTTACAGAGGATGTCGCAGCCAAAATAAAGGCTTCGTACCTCACTGGTAAAGGCTAAGAGAGAACGTCTGAGTGGTAATAAAAGAACAGCAGTTATAAAGAATATGTAAAAATTCACTTTCTAAAGAACACTATTTTAGCGGCCTAAGAGTATTCTTGATGAGGTTGTATATGGGATGAGAAATCTGTACAGAAAGGTCACCCTCATCTGTTGACGCACAGATGAGTGAGAACGTTTTGGTGATGACACTCCTACACCAATGGAGCATTGGCGGCGGAAAATCTTTGTTCTCACCCCCTGCAGAGGCGAGAGAAAGTGCAAGACCGTCCTTGTGGTGAGAGATGCGGTGGGCGGTGGCGGCTGCTCCCAAGCGTCGCTGGACTGCAGCGGTGACGTCAAGATTTCCGCTGCGGTTGCCTCGCCTCTTTTATTGCTCAGGTCGTTGCCTCCAAAAAATAAGATGAGGTATTGTGGTCAGATGATGCTTGAAATAAGTCTTGTGTTAGTTTATCTTTTAAATTAGAGTAGCTTCTGCGTATGACTTATGGTTTCTGAGTTGTCAGAAATCGGCTTTTTAAATGACATGATTGGTTGAATTTGTACAAATAATCCTCTTTAACTTTCATACAAATCGGACATATATGCAGCATTGTTCCGTCTGAAAAATTGTAGTCAAGTGTTTATATTTTAAAACGAATACATGTGTAATAACCTAACGAAATTTCGTCAGAGAACCACAGGACCGACGATCTTCCGGGAGTCCATCACAACGAACAAAATTTGTAAAAACTCTTTATTTTGCTGTCACAATGTATTACTATCATTGAGATGCACGAAAGATTGCTGAAAGAAAGCCATAATTTGAGGCGTAAAGATAAGCTTTATGAGTCCTTTAGGATTTACAAGCATTGTCTTCAGTATATAGTTTACTCAAATTAATAACTAAACTTTGATAGACTAGTGTATAAATTTTGCGTAAGATTCGTGTGTTTGTGTCAATTTGAAGTTTAGAGGACATACGTTTTTAAACAAATGGGTTATTGAAGTGAATACCTTATTTTAAAAGGCCAGTACGTAACTTTTGTGGACGGTTCTTGTATTTGTATCAACTTGAAGGGCCATTTTAGGTTAAAGGGAAGCCTTATCTTCATGCGACAACTGCCTCATTCGTAATCCAATGAAGCTCACCAAGAGCCGACGTTCCATGCAGAAGCCGGCGTTGGAAGCAGATTTCGTCTGACACTGCTCCAAATCTCCGTGTTTTTTGGTGGTCAACTTATTTTTGTCATTTATTAAAATGACATTAAATGATTAAAATATTGTCATTTATACATTTATTAAAATGTTCGGGCTATGTTTTATAAAAATGTATTATTTCGGGTGGGATTATGTAGAACATTTATTAAAATATTCGGGCCATGTTTTATGAAAATTTAATATTTTGTGTGGGATTATGTAGCATATTTATTAAAATATTCTGGCAGTGACCATGGGAGTTAAGTCATGTTAATTTAAAATTGAATTATTGATACTCTATCGTTTCATAGCACGCTTTTTGTAAGGCATTTCATGCAGGTTTAATCGGCCGATTGCTATATTTGTTGATTTGTACGTAAGACGTGTGATAATTAAAAACATTAGTAATAGTGATTGCAGTGATTATTGTGATCAGTGTATCATGTTTAAGAATGCATCGATCTCAAACCGGGAGGTTATAAATTTTTTATTTTCCACCGACTTTCGTAAATAGATGTCAAAATTATAGTTCTAAAACTGCGACAAATGAGCATGCATTTATGTAGCCGTTTGTGTAAAAGCAATAAAAATATACTTGTGAATAACAGAACATGTTAGCTGAGTATTGCATTAACCACGACCATTAAACGGCTGTTTTATGACCACTTTTATTCGTTAACTATATGAGGGGTCATTTCGCTAACTGTATCAGAAGCTGTTTTATGTACTAATTGAGCTGGATGATGGTTTGTTAACTGTATAAGGGGTCGTTTTACTGACAGTTTCCGATACAATTCTTTTTACACTACCAAATACCATTTTGGTGTCGGTGATAGGGGCTATTTAGCAACTATGGTGCTACTAACTGTACCAGACATTCTGTTTAATTTACTAAATCAGAGGCCGTTCTACTAACTGTTCCAGGTGAAGTTTTGGTAACCTTTCTAGATCCCATTTTGTTACCTTCGTCAGATGCCGTTCTAGTAAATGTACAAGATTCTCTTTTGTTTATGGTGTCAGACGCCGATTTTGCTAACCGGCTCAGGTACTGTTTCAATACCAGAACTAAATACCGTTTTCTTGATAATTTCTAATCCCGTTTGCTACAATCTGGAACAACATCACTCAGATTCAAAATCATGAAAAATTACCGTGAAAGTATCAACTAGTGTCTGAAGCAGAAGCTGCTCATTTCAATTTTGTTTGAACGTAGACTCTTCTCTTCAAAAAAAGCGAGTGCGATAGTCTTCGTGTAAAACGCGTGTAAGTGTTGCTTGCGTAACATTTACCAGTGCGCGATGGCACTCAGAGTGTGATATTTACCTTCCTGTTTTCCTACTGAGGTCATTGCCTACACGGGATAAGTTGAAGAATTGTTGAAAGATGATGTTTGAAATGACTCGTATGTTAGCGTATTTGTACCTTTCATTGCGGAGTAGCTTCCTTAACTGGCTTATAATTTCTGAGTTGTGAAGAATCGCACTAGAGTGTAAACAGCCGGCCGTGACTACGCGCCTGGAACGGATCTTGCTCGTCAAGTAAGGAGTTCAGATTCACTAGAGGTCGCAATAATACGAAGTTAGTTATTTTAGCTCACGGGAGAACTTCGTTCCTGTCATCCATAAAACGGTTGGAAATCTTCTGAAGTGAGCCTGGTTTTGAGGAAACTGCTATTTTACCGTGCATTCTGCATAGTAACCCTTTCAATCTAAAGCCATTTTCTAGTGACCCTTTTTTCTACTCGTGCTGTCCTGAGCTCAGAGTTGGGAAGGATTGCGGACCATCTTTGTTCGGTTTACTGCTGTCCCGTTCTTCAGCACCATTGAATTTCTTCAACCTTCATTTATATTTAAAAAGTTTCTTTTTAACTCACTGTTGCTATGCGCCTAGGGTCTTGTGTTTCTATGCGCCGAACTCCATGCTGAATAATGCCTTTCACCTCTATCTTTCAGAAACCCTTTTGTTACGGTTGAGGGGGCTTAAATTAACTTACCTCACCTAAGATACTCTATTGTTACTACCACTGTTACTATCCCGTGAATTTCTGCAGGGTGCCTCACGTGTTGCCTCATTTGCATGCACTGCTTTCATCTCACGCTCCAGTGCCTCCAGTGAGCGTTTCCAGAGTTGTGCGGAGATGCTGCTGCTATCCATCATCAGCTCAGGCATTATCCTTCTACGGACTTTCATTTCACGCTTTCATTGTGGTCTTCATTAACTCGCAAACCAAAGTTCGTGCCGCCGTCAATTTCAACTCTAAAGTTCATTTTGATGGGATAGCACTCAGCTTCTGCTGCACAGTCCGCTTGTACTCTAGGTAATCTGTTCTGCCATCAAGCCATTTCGTGCTGAGAAATCTCTTGTTTACCCGTGTAAAATGGGCGGGAAAGAGCAAAGTCATTTTCTGGCTGCATGAGATGAAAAAGGTGAGCCGCTCAGTGCAGGCTGCCGAGTCCGTCTGGCTCTTTTGGATTTTTTTAAGAATGTTTTCTGTTTTCACGATTTTTTGAATGTTTTCTATTTTCACGATTTTTTGGAATACTTTCGTGGTTACAATCTCTTGTTAATAATTCATCTTACAGAGAAGGTCTTGTCTAATTTTATTATGTTTGCAAATGACATAATCTTGCATAGTTATGCAAGGACTGCTAAAGAAAGGACATATACGCGGAATTCCTGCCATTGTTGGCAGACACAACTGCAATTCTCATCATAGAGTTTTTATTATTCATAAATGGAATGAAAACAAAATAGTTTCAAAATTATCAAATAGTGTACAACATATTTTCATTGAACACTGTCATTCAATAATATAGCTCTATCAAAATGAACTAATCTACAGCAGCCTTGAGAGCTTGAAGTATTCATTGGAGAACTATAACATCATCATTGAAATTTTCACGGTTGGGGACATTCTGTAATATTAGTTTAAGAAGGTACTTTTTCAACTCATTGACACAAATGTGTAAAAAATTGTGTGTGTTATTTTTCAATGGATTAATAATTGCTCTATTATACGTACATCATCAATAATAATCCGGTATATTGATCTTAGGATGGTGTAGGAGCATCAAATTGTTGAGAGGAACATGACCCCTCATCTGTGTAAACATTACGTACACGAAACTAGCATCAAGTTGAAATAAACCAATTAAAAAATGCAGTCATTGAAAGGAATTTCTTAGAAGTAAATATAATACTATAGTTTTTCTGTATCAAAGTTATGCAATTTAAACGCAGTAGGGAACGTGCCCTAGCGATACCCTATAGACCTGCTGTGCTAGTTTTCCAGTGTTTGGCTACGCAAATATTTTAGGCTAAACGAACTGCCAGTACAATTGATTCCAAGTCGAAAAATTGGAAAACGATTTCAACGGTGGATTTTCATTTTGTTTACATTTGACCCGTAACTCGTAATTTTATGAGGCAATTCCTGTAGGAGACTATGAGCATCGTGTGCTTATTAAATGAGGTTATTGCAGCACTCTTCCGCAGTGTTGCCTAAAAAAATTGAAAACAAGTCAATATTGTTCCAACTGTTGATCACCGCCGCTAGCTGGAGCTCAAGAAAACGATCGCAGTAAAGGGTGATTTTACTGAGTACATTCTGTGAAGAGACGCATTTCTTTATTTCGAGTTGCCGAGATCTTGTGTCTTTCTCTTTGAGTTTCCACAGAACTTGTTACTGTAAAGTACATTCTATAATTCATTGAGAGATTCTACAAAGAAATAGTCAAGTGTAACTACTTTTTGATAGATAAAAAATTGAAAGCAAATGACCAGATATCAGATACCAAAATTACAACAAGTTCAATTCTTTGAAAACTCTATCGACATTCTAAGTTGATGAGATCATTTTCAATAGAAGAATGCTCGGACCTCAGAAATTTTATCCACCCGGGAAAGTTAACACTATACAGTTATTAGAAGTGGCATCATGAAAAGCTTTTAAAAAGGTTGTTTTTGCGTACCGCACCACTAAAGTTCAGCTAAATTTTTCACATGTATTTTAAGAAAAAAATTGAGCAATTTTATAAGAAGAAGTGAACATTTTACACAAAATTATTCAAAAACCAACAAAAAAATTGCACCAGCGTTACAGGAGGGGAGATGAAAAAATAAAAAAGAATTGGCCGTGCGGCGTATTAGATTAATAATGTGTAAAAATAAAGTAATTTTCAGAGTGTGTGAAGTAGATGAACAGCACTTTGAAAGTCCAATTATTACTAATATTATTGTTATTATATACGACGTTTCACCCCGAAGACGCTCGATAATCCAATATGTACTTGGACCAGAGGAGGGAAGAGAACTGTTGGTCTACCAGAACTCCTTGTTTATAACTTAAGGGTTAACCGACACCTTCTCATGTATTACAGTGACAAACTTGAAAGGAGAACGTAAATTAGGATAAAAAGTTTTTAAAGTTGACTTTCCCAATAGCGCTGTTTCAGGCCTTCAGGCAGTACTTCGACCTTTTATTGCTACCAAAGACAACTATTATACTATTTGTGAATAATACTGTTTTATAGTTATGCGTCCTATTTTTGTCTTGAATCCTCTTATTTGTCATAATCAGGAACCAGTGAGAAAAGGTTATGGCGGATTTGAAAAAAAACCTTCGGAGATAAATCTGATGGCCCCCACCAGCAATGGCAGGAAATCAGATGAGCATTTGCTTCCTTCAGGCGCCCTTGATTTGATGCTGCAGTGTATTGTTTCCAAATTAACGTGTAAATTTACCATTACGCTACACGACATTTCGTGTCCCCAGGTGTAAGTTCTCCCAAAGATTGAATTATTTGATTTGAAGATTATTATTGCATTTCTCATTTTATCCCTGCTGGTATTCGGCTTCAACTCAGTTCTTATCAAAGGTTTTTTATCCCATCAAACCAAATTTTCCACTCGAAAATATCATTAGTTCTCATTTTTTTAAAATGACAGGAGCGACATTTTCCCAGTCCTGAATTAAACAAAACGTTTCTCATGTAAAGAATTTTCGGTTAGCCTTTCTCATGATTTTCCAGTGATGATCCTCTCTTGTGACAAACTGTCGAGTCAATTTCGTTACGTTAGGAAATTTCATTTTTAAAAGCCATCCCTGCGCTTGCATTGCCGCAGCAAATGTTCTCCGGCTGCGGATATTAAAACAATGTATGTTATTAAACGATTGAATTTCCTCGTTGACAATTATCATCGATCTTCTAGAAAAAGATGTACATTTGAGACTATTCGTAGATGGTTTTTATTGGTGTTTGGTATCTTGTCTAACTATATTTGTGTCTGCTGTCAACATTTTGCATCAATATCTGTGATTTATTTCTTCTCTAATCAAAAACTTTAGCCATGCAAGTGTACCGAGCGTGTTTTCCAGCGTCGGACAAGAGCTCATTTCTGCTGTGCCATGCAAGTGCTGCGTTGATCTGTGTGTCAAAAGTATATAACATAAAGTGTCATCATGTACCGCCTCAAAGAGGAGTCATAGTTTTGGTCATTTTGTTTTCTAATGAATAAAAATTCAGTATTTGTTTATTATTTCCTTTTCATGAGCTGTAGTACACAAATTGCGAAAAGAAATTCTTGTTAGTTCTAGGCTCTAAATTTCATTTCACAACTTGATTTATATGTTAACACCATGTTTTCAGACAAACTTTTATTAGGTATTCATAGCAGTCCCATGTTCAGGTTAGAATGTATGCTCCTAGCCATGATATTAGTTTACTTTAGAAGCCAGGATCTAAAAGACTTGCACTTTACTCGGTTACAGTGCAAAATTTCATTGTATGTATATATACTACGCAGCCAGTTGCAATGTTGACTAGGGTCTGTACTCTCCACTTGGCGTATGCAATTCTTGCGCTATAACGTAAGCACTTCTTATGTGTAGCGCATGCTGGTATTATCAAATTAGTGACGATCTTCAGCGAATTAACATGAAATGCGTCGTTCGCTTACTTTTTTGGTTTTCAACTGCACGTTCATATTAGTCATCTGCATGCAGAAGAAATAGTGTTCATTGGTTCTCAACCGCATGTCCACATTACTGATCAGCACGCAGAAAAAATTAGTGTTCATTTGTTTTCAACCGCTGAGCACGCAGAATAACAAGGCGACCAAATAACGCGTGCAGGGAGCCAGGTAACCTTTACACTTGAGCGTGTAGGTGTACGCGTCTGTTCCTCCGAAGGTCTCGAGGGCAGCGCCCTGATATATGGCAAAACTGGCCTTCGTGGGCGTTTTGTCTCCTTCAAATTATTGTTCTTGCCAATTTAAATTCAGTACGTTTACCTTTAATAGGAATACATTTACTTTGAATTGAGTCTCACGGTTGATACTCGTAATTCTGACGATGCTTTTTTATCGGTGGCTTGTTGAGTGACGGACTCTAGAATGAGTTCTATTTGTTGAAATTCAATTCATTATATGCTTAAAAAATAACATGGGCGTGCAAAGGGAAACTGTCTGATTTCAAAATTACACAAACTTAATTTTGTTTTGGTTTTGATAGCAGTAATTTGGCGGGATATAAAGAATACATACTCGGGCTGTTTTAACACAGATATTTCGTGCTTGTTCATTATAAAAATTCTTAAACTTCTTTGACTTAGTTATGATTGATATGCTTCTCAGTAATGGTAAATTACTAAGAATTACCATTACTAAGAAGTTTACCATCATATTACTTAATAATTGTAAATTGCTTGGTAAATACTTTAAGAATTCATTTCTATAAGATAATCTAACACCACTTGAAAATGAACTACTACTTGGCAATTAAACACTAAAAAGGTAATTGAAAAACACAAGGCTATCTAACACTACCAGGTAATTGAACACAACAACGTAATAGAACATTTCGCAATAATAGAACTCACAAGGAAATTGAACACTGATTTCGATGCCGCACACTGTCCGTAAAATTGTACTCAGCGTAACCGTGCACGTTAAAAAGATCTGGTACTTTCAGTTCCGAGTAAAAGTTCACACGTGTATGCAGAGTTCGTACGAGTTGTGCGACCTGTGTAATAACCTAGAGCCGGATTTCCATTCAATTTCAGCGCTCGTAATTGTATAATTTCTTCCAAGTCAACTTATAAGAACTTGCGCTACAACGACGCTGATGGTTTTGAAGGTCCAGCGCCTGAATTTGATCATGCCTGTAGCGCTCGAGGTACGTCTGACAAAGTTACCACCGAGCGTGCTGAGTTCACCCTGAAGTTACGGTGCATCGCACACCTTCGTTTCGAACTGCCGTGGTCTTGTGTCTTTCTCATTGGGTTCCCACGCAAATTGTATCTTACGCGTGCTGTGGCTTCCGCGTCGTGGAAAGTCGCAACATAATGTTTGTTGGATGAACAGGTCTTCTATTTGTGTCTCAAATTGTATTGTGTAATAATCAAGACCTAATATGCGAGGCTGACAGCGTCTTTTCGTGATGGTGGAAAGTGTAGCTGTAGTAGCTGATGCATAGAGCTGTCGCTAGGCACAGCTGTATTCGCTGATGAGAGGCTTGTGCAGCTGTTACTGAGTGCAGCTGTATTCGCTGATGAAAGGCGTGTGCAGCTGTTACTGAGTACAGCTGTAGTTGTAGATCAGTGCCGCATGAAGCTGTCATGAGTACAGCAATAGTTGTAGATGAGTGCCGCATGAAGCTGTCATGAGTACAGCTGTAGGTGTTGACGAGTGCCGCATGAAGCTGTCAATAGTACAGCTGTAGTTGTAGATGAGTGCCGCATGAAGCTGTCATGAGTACAGCTGTAGTTGTAGATGAGTGCCGCATGAAGCTGTCATGAGTACAACTGCAGTTGTTGATGAGCTGTCGCTAGGCAGAGCTGGAGGAGCCACACAAGGCACGTGGAAGTGGCCGGTACATAACACAAACATACGTGACTCAAGCTTCTTGTTTCCGTGTCCGCCATCGGGATCCTGTCACGCTGTCGTATGACCACAGCAACTACTGTTATTACCACCCAAATTTTTAACATCCAAATTCGTAGATGCTCTTCAATGAAGTGTTGGACGAATTTTGAAGATCGTGATAAAATTGGACTTCCGAGCTTGTTCGCGGGTAGATCCCAATACCTTAAAGGTACGTTGGATTTATACGTGTAATACATAGCTTTACTTAGGTGCCTTTCTCTCGTATCATACTTCCCGTTCTGCGCGACATTCTTTGGTCATAGCTTCTCTGTGATTATTTTGCGGGTGATTATAAGGTGAGCGCTGTGTGGTGATTTGATCGTGGCAGGGTTGATCATGCTGCCAGTTTACCACGTCGCCAGTTTGCTGTGTGGCCATTTTATCGTGTTTCTCGTGTTGCCAGTAGAGTGTTCTGCTAATTTATCCTGCTCTTAATTTACTTTGTTGCTCGTTAATTGTGCTGCTAGTTCATCGTGGTGCTAATTTAATACCCTCGACAGCGATAAAATGTGACAAATTTGGCCAAAAACGGTAGGGCTCCTCAGAAAGTAGATGGGCTGTAGAGCGATATCTTTCTAACGGCACATTGTATTTACAAAAGTAATATCAGCTTCAACAAGAGACACACGCTCTTATTACAAACTGCTTTTAAAATGTCAGTTTACGATTAACATGTTCATTACAATCACAATCTTCTTTACATCATAACTTTTGTTTGTGCAACGCAATTTATGATCTCACATTTGGAATCAGAATATGATAAATACTTCAAAATGCACATTACTGGCAACTTGAAACAATCTGCGCTACATATGGATCTGCCACATTTTATCATACTTTTTCGCTGTCGATGTCTGAACGCATCGCCAGCGTACCGCGTCGCCAGTTTGGATGTGGTTGGAGGGTGTCACCCAAACATCATTGTGAGGGTGGGTGGCTGTGGCCTGTGGCACACGCAGTCTGTATTTAAATTAATTGGCATCACGCATTACCTCAGTTATTTTTCCGTGTTTGAGGGTTGTTTAGTAATCTACGTGAATATGGGCAGGTGAGTCTGGCTATCATAGTGAGAAAGGTAAACCTCTATACTCAGGTTGACTTAAGAATAAATAATAGAGTACTGTGTGTTAAAAATACTCAAAATACCAATCCATATACTGAGTATTTAAAACATAGTTCTTTTCTCGAAACGAATTTCTTTCGTGAACGTATCATTCCTCGATCGTGAGGAATGAAAGAACTGCTTTGTTCCTCACTTCCATGAATGAGTGAACTTAATCTTCCTCTGCATTCCATACCTTCCCCCTACGCCACTGTCACACCACTCTCCTCTCCAGTACACCACTCTACCTCCAGCATACCACTCCCACACTACTCCCCAGCACACCACCCTCCAGTAAACCTCTCCCACACCGCTCTTCAGCCTTCGGCACACAACTCTACGACACACCATTCCCACACCACTTCCTCTCCAGCACACCTCTCCCACACCACTCTCCAGCACACCACTTTCACACCACTCCCACACCACTCTCCAGCACACTACTCCCCCTTCACCACCCTCCCCACTCTCCACACCCCACCTCAGCTGAGGAAGACACACCGGCGTGACCCAGCCGTCAGTTTCCAGGTCAGTGGGCGGCATCCCGAGCAGGTCCGGGCCTGAGCTGCCCCCTCCTGCCCAGCGAGGCTGCCTGCTCTGCACGATTGTAGACAAAATTGATTTCTTCAAAGCATGTACTAAGCATTCGCTGTGTGATGTGCGTCACGCGTGTGTTGCTGTACTTCTGATCATGCTAAAAAAAATTTAACTTCTGTATTGTATTGCTGACTCCTATATTGTTATTGTGTATTATAACCTAATTAAAAATGTATAAATTCCTATGCTATATCCCAGACACCTATATTGTTATTATATATTGTAACCTAATTTAAAATTATAAACTCCTATGTTATATCCCAGCGTCCTATATTGTTATTGTATATTATAACCTAAGTAAAAATTATATACTCCTATGTTACATCTCAGACTCCTACATTCCTATTTTATATTATAACCTAATAAAAAAATGATTAATTCCCATATTCAATTCCAGACTCCTCTATCGTTATTGTGTATTATAACCTAATAAAACTCCCGTTGGATTGTGTCACCGTGTCCCATTATGAGTGAGAGATGATTTCATCTTCGACATCATGCAGGTTTTCTCATCCCGGTGCCTGAGAATTTAATGCCAGCAAACAGTTGCGTAAAAAGTTCTTTGAGATTCCATGGCCATGCTGTATATGAACATTCGCTGGGGCTAGCATGCATGGTGATAAGTGTTATAGGGTGAGATGTTGGGAATTTTAGGGTAAATTGTTCCAATCACGAGTAATTTCCTTCAGCACAACATTTCTCAATGTTATCTGAAACTTTAGTTGACATATCTAATACACTGTAATAAACTTAAAATCGGTAAAACAGTTTCAGCTGTTCAATGCAAAAGTTGATGTTTTTCCACGACTAGAATTAGCTGCACAGTTTTGGTAGTTTGGAAGAAAATTAACCATTTTGCATCGATAAAATTTGTGGCATAATATCATCAGTTCAAAATAAAGTTGACTCAACCGTGAGTTGCACTGTCGCTGTAGTTGGAAGCAGAGTCATTTCTGTTACAAAAAGCGAAAATTAACTGCCAGCTTCAGGAGTTCATAATGAAGTAAACTGAAGATCTAGTACACGGAGGCTGTCACTGTAGCTCAGGTCAAGGCTGCCGCTCGCTGCCACCAAAACCTTCGTGTCGCATCACACAGCTAAAATATGCTCAGCGTACAGACTTCGTTCAGTGCGCGCTTAAATGCTGCGGTGAAAATTGAGGCAATGGTAGGTATTTATTTGCCACCATTTCTTGAATTTTATGACTTCAATTTGACATGAAACTTCCATGAGTCGTGTAAAATAGTAGGTATACGCGAGCACCGCTCCTATGCCTAGTTAGCGTAATGATGTCATTATTCTTCACCTATGTTCTTGCTTTTAACTCGCACATCGGAGCAACTCTTCCAGCAATTGACGGAAGATTTAGCTATGAACTTTCCGATTAAGGTCAGCAGACGGAGTTCCTGCAAGAGTTCAAATTTGCAGACTCTAGCGAGCACCTTGAAAGTTTTACGAAAAATTTGTATTTTTCCAATGAAGTCGCTAATTTTTTGGCATGTGAAAGGTTTTGTGTCGCTGCAAAGGCAAAGTTGCTCTGGAAAATGGATACCTTCAAACTTATTCGTTCTGAATAGCACCAAGAAACCAAGCAAAATCAAACCTAATGTAAGAGACGGAGAACTCTGAGGTTTCTATGGGTAATATTCAAATTCTAAAAAGTTAAAGAGCGGCAAAGGTGCGAGAAAGTTTTTTAAGCTATTTTAAAATCGAAGATAGTGACATGGACGCTAATCTAATAAAATTGTTTAGTTTTCATGTTAAAAATGACAGGTGCAGAAGTGATGTTCCAATCAAATAAAAATTTTCATTTTGACGTGATGCATGTATCAGCTTACAACGCTCTAACTTTTATCCCCTTTACCCGCTCCCTCTGCATAATTTAAAAGCACTTATCAGCATTAAAATGACTACACTACGCAGACAAAGAACGAAGGATGCCACTAAACCTCACACTTTCTATGTTTCTTTCCGTCTATTCAACGAATGGGGTGTTTAAGCCATCATCGTTCTTATCAAGTTAGAGATAAACTTTATCGACAATACTTCCATTAAAGTACTTGACTCTCAGTTGGTTTAGAAGAATAACCATTTTCTCATTAGTTGTGGGAAAATGTGTGCCTTGGCGACGCAGTGGTGCCACCACAGCCGCGTGACGGAAAATAGCGGATCGCAGCATCAGACACAAGTAAAAGTTAAACTTCTCTGCTTTGTCTCATACTCAATGTTAGAGGCTACATGAAAATTTCATTCACTTTTCACACTATTCTCGTAGCTATTTTTCTTATGGGCTTTTCGCATTATTTATCTGGCGTCAGGTTCTTGGGAACCTGACGGCCATCCTTGTGAATTCGGGCTATCCTTATTTTAATTTGAAATACAATTCTTATTCAATTTCATAAGTGTTCGCCTTTACTCCGGGTAGATATTTGGTTAATTTATAAGTTTTTTGATGAATTTTAAAACTAAGTTACAATTTCCGCGATGTCTAATAGGAATATGGTTTAGGGATACAATTATTGTTTCTATGGGAATTAGCGCTCCCAGGGGGAAAATGTGAGGGCCCGAGCTGAGAGTTAGGTAAGCCTTCTTTTTGTTGAAATAAAATGTTGTTTGTTATGTTAAGGACCACCTTTTTTCGGTTCACTGATGTCCTGTTTTTCAGCACCTACTACTTTCTTCTTCAGCTTTTACCTTGTTTCATGAACTTCTTTCTCAAATAACTGTTTCTATGCCCTTTCTGCATAGATTCCGCGTTCCCTCAACTCCATACTAAATGGTGCCTTCCTTCTTCCTCTCTTTGGATCACATTTGTTGCGGATAGGGAGGCTTAAACTAACAAATAATCAGGGGACAATTTTTTGTTGGATTTTTTGCATTTAATCCGAGTGAGATCGATTTTTCAATAATACTGGCCTTATATCGTTCAACAAGATTTGACTGGGAGTAGTTCATAGTGTTGCCATTTGAGTTTCTTAAACGGGAACAATATCGGGAAAAAATGATTTTAACCTGTCATTGAAATAAAATGCCGCTTGCAAGCATATGTGTACACAGAAGTCTCGTATTTGCTCTTTGATATGTTATGTTTCCCTGCTGCGTTGATCAGTTTCTAACTTCAGGTTTGCTATGTTGGCGTTTATTGACCAGAATTATCGAATTTGGACTTTTTTTAAAAAAATGTCAATACGACTACTTAGCCTCTGGCAACTTCTCAAGGTTATCAGATGCCAGGGTTTTTTTGTAGCCACATTTCATATAAGAAAAAAGTTAAATGTGATAATTTAAGCAAGGAAAAAACGAATCTGACAACTCTATTCCTAATGAACGCGTCCAACTCCAGTGACAGCGTTATGAGTTCACACGACGTCACCGAAGCATCGACAGTAAAAGTACTTGTGTCATCATGTAGCGTGTGACATTAACAGTGATGGATCGTATCTTGAGGAGATCGTTACGACGAAATGATGCGCTGGCTTACTAGACTCTGGTCAAGAGAATGCGATATACTCCTGACGTATTGGCATCATGGGAGTAGAAAGCGAACAGTCGTCCTGTGAGTTACACGGCATGCCTGAACAGATCATCAAGCGAGAAAGCTATCAGTTGCGCTCGCCTCAGAGCATTAGGGTAATGAAAACTACCGAGGACTGGATTAGGCTTCGACTCTACTCGGTAAAATGGAGCAGAGCGATGGTTTTAGGTTGAAAGGCTTTAGGTGGTTGTTGAATGACTTTAGGCGGTTGTTGAATGGCTTTAGGTGGTTGTTGAATGGCTTTAGGTGGTTGTTGAATGGCTTTAGGTGGTTGTTGAATGGCTTTAGATGGTTGTTGAATGGCTTTAGGTGGTTGTTGAATGGCTTTAGGTGGTTGTTGTAAGGCTTTAGGTGGTTGTTGAATGGCTTTAAGTGGTTGTTGAATGGTTTTAGGTGGTTGTTGAAT
>JACJUY010001958.1:107233-143357 GCA_014220935.1 Platorchestia sp. MABIK
TGCACCTTGATGTGTTTTTTAAAGTTCATTGTCGAGTGGTAGGTCCTCACTCATTTTTAATGACGCTGACAACCTGCTGTCAGGGCCAGTTCAGCAACGGGGGTTGTAATGACTGTGTCATGAAAAAAAATCTTGCGGAGAAGGATTGAGGTACGAAATTGTTACACGGGACATCGCCCGTCTCATTCTTACGAACCTCGCTGACGGGTGTTGTTTACAGCTTTTTTTAAAGACCTTCAGAGAGAACGTGTGATTCCCGAGCTACAGTCTAAACTGGCGTGTCGAATATGTCCATTCTCGTTAGTGTACGTTGGGGCATTAAAGTTCTGTGTTGATAAAGCTCGCTATTCGCCACTTAATCAGCAACGCTCATCGCTGGAGGCTGTTGTGAAATAAGTTGGGCTGTTACGTCCGCCAAACCCTTATTAATGCTTTTCTTTCTACCTCGTGGAAGAATAAGGGTCAAACCAGTCCATTAAGCATGACACTCATCGTTGCGTACGAAGAGTTCACGTTCTAAAAAGGGCATTGTATAATATTAAGCTTGTCACAAACACGTAATGCGAAATATAACTCGGTCAAAAACATGTTTTTATGGATTTTTTTAGCTTTATATGAGATTAGTCTTTGTATCATCTCAACTCACATGTGCTGCATCAAGAAGATTTGACAAGTACTCTGCCAGCACGTTCTCTCACGTCTCGGACGACCGTATAGAGTTAACAACTCTGTACACAATGTCTCTCTTACACACTCCGACATTCAGCGCCGCTCTTGTTTATGGTTTTTATTCTCCCTTGTAGTAACATCAGCACACGTGGGGCCCATATGGAGAGCTAACCGGCAGCATGGGCACTATGTGTGTGCTGTTAATATAGAGGTGTGCTCATACTGTGTGTAGTATAGCTAATTGTGGGCGCGCAGATGCTTCACATTCCTGTCCAATCATTGCTGCCCCAGCCACCCTTTACTCGCGCGCTACTCTCCCTCACTCGCACGCTACTCTCCCTCACTCGCACGCTACTCTCCCTCACTCGCACGCTACTCTCCCTCACTCGCACGCTACTCTCCCTCACTCGCACGCTCCTCTAGCTCCCTCACTCGCACGCTATTCTCCCTCACTCGCACGCCACTCTCCCTCACTCGCACGCTACTCTCCCTCTCTTATTCTTCTCTCACACACTCTTCTTCCTCTCTCACACACTTTTCTTACTCCCTCACAAGTACATTTCTACATCGTTATCGTTCACTTCCCTAGAGACCCAATACCTAATCGTGCATGCTCTATTTATCTATTTGAAGTCATTGTTTCTAAATTTGTTCTCTTCCTTTCTCGTTGCTATGTAGGAGACCACGTGTTCTTAGCTGGTCATGCGATCGTCTGCGCTTCACATGATTCCATTTCATTTATTTTTTAATAATGAATTCTCTTACAGTAATATATTTCAAAGACTTCGGTGCTACTTTTTACGGCATGAAGTCCTTTTAAATTTAGGATTCGTCCTTATTCTTATTGATTATATCATCGAATGCTTAGTTTTTTGAAGTCATTGAAATCGACGATTCTATTGCACTGAATATGCGTTCAGTCATAGACCATTGAATGTTCAATATGTTCGTACTTCGAGGAACTCATCACAGTAGTCATCATAATTCGTCATCACAGTAGTTACCTGTTTTGCGGACTGGTTTCCAGTCACAAGAAGCACATCCTGACTCTGAGACCAAATTCGTTGCAGTTACCTACCGAATTAAAACGAAAATCATTCAAGCGTAGCAATAAATCCATTATGCTTTCAAAAACTCAATCTCTCATCGCATACTCCAACACCTGATATTGCTTTAATTTTTCCTGTATTTTTCCTTTAATTTTCCATTCCTGTAAGCAGGGCGAAATTCTCGCCCTAGCAACTCTTGTTTTCAGGTTTTCCTCTGAATCTTTTGTTTTGTCATTGACATGGATATTATAATACTTGTAGAGAAATATTCTCACCTGATAAGTAGCTCCCTGTTAAATCGTTTTAAAAGGCAATACCATGAATTTGATAATTCAATTTCACTCGAACAAATCTGGTCACCTTTTCCTGTCGTTTTTTTCTTCTTCGGTGCTCCTTACACAGCTTTGCAGGGTCCAGCTCGAGCGCTGGCCTGCGGCGCGGCGCGTCTCGAAGCCATCAATTGCGGCTGCTGGCAGAAAAACTTCCCTATTTTGGTGCGGCCTTTTGGCGAGAGACGAGCGTGGGAGGACGTGTTGCCTTTTCCGGGCCTGGCACTGCTGAAGGTTTTTAATGGGTTCGATTTTGTGGTTACCAATTTCCGCGCACGTGAATTTTTTTTTCGATTCTTACGCAGATTCGCAGACCACGAAGGTTTCAAAATATCAAGTCCGAAAATATCAAGAAACTTCTGACAATTTGCACTTTAATTTTATTTGTGCTCACCAATTTATAAACGATGAGGTATTTCAGTTACTCTTTTACCAAAAAATTGGGTACAAACAAATGACTAACCAAAGTTTAATGATTAAAATGCGTCCTCAAATGAGCTTGTAGAATATTCAAATTTGAGCGACTCCTATCTTGTTCCAAATGTCAACATTTATTCACACTCTTTTCGTTTATGTAGTAATTTCAACAGAATCGAAGAACGTTTCCGTGTTAACGCATAAATCATCTCCATTTGACTCATGAAGGAACTGAAGGACATGGGAACAGTGGAGCAGTCATGGCAATATCACGCGAGGTTGAGGGAGTCAACGCTACATTTACACGGAGTGTCAAGAGTCATAACAATATCACACACGGCGGTGCGAGGCATGCAACATTAGATCCAGCGTCCTAAATAGCTTAAATCGTTTGCAGGGTCGGGTTTATCATGAGTTGCTTTGTTTGTGTGTCTAAAGCGAGCAATACATACGCCGCCAGTTCGACGTCATGACTTGCTTGCAACCATCGCGGCGACGTAGCTTTAAGGTATGATATACGGACCACAACACTTGCGTACCCGCCAGCGTTGTGGTCCGTGTGTCATTTCTTGACAGCGCCACCGCAAACTGACTGCAAGCAAGCTCGTAGTGATGACACTCGAAATCACCCAGTGTTATCGCTCGCATGAGTTGCGCCAAGTTGTTGCAGGTCTCCTCATGTCTTAAAATCGAGGTGCTGTTTCGTAAGTTGGCTTCAATTTTCGATCCAAGAGCTTAAGTTCATTTACCTTCAGTGTTTCGATGTGAACTCGAAATACGATGTAGTAAATAGTGTTTAGTATCCGGTTCTGGCGTCTGGGTTTATTGTTTAGCAGTTTGCGGGCAAACTCGTGACTTCCTGACGGCATTTCCTTTCACGAACCGTCGTGACTTGGCAAACCTGGGACCTTCTGAGCACACACGGAGCTTCAAAGGCTTAGAACTTTCGTTCGTGTTCCCCTCTCATTCTTCCCCCTCCTTCTTAGTACTTTAATTATTCCTTTTTGTAAAAGAAAGACATAATAAAAGAAAACTAAACTGATATAAAACAAAAACCAGTCAAAAACCGCTTAATAAATACATGACATGTTTTCACCAGTTAGGTTTTAATAAGGTGTTAACCGTTTAAGTATAACAATTTCAATGGTTAAAAACTCAGGGAGAAATGCTCACTAACATTGACACGTAAGCTTTATGATTGCAATATAGATCGCAGTAATATTGGTTATGTATACTGAAGCTGAACTTTTCCAAGCCTAGCGCATTCTTCTCTAGAATAGTTGTAGAATCAATAATGGTTTTTGTTGGTCATGAAGTATTCTCGTTATATTTGCAAACATGAACAAATGTTTCGGTCACCAAGACGATGGAGGAGAGGAGATCCTTAAATTATCTCCCTAGTTGCCAGTAAAGCAGCTATGACAGAAGGAGTGCTACTAATGCAAGACATAGAAGGAAAGCTAAAGAGTCTATCGCAGAGTAATCTCTCAGTTCTCTTTTTTATTTTCTTTCAGAATTGGAGGATAATTTTACTCTATTTGTCTGAGATTTGTTTCATATCTAGTCAGATGTGTGCCGTAAATTATGCTCGTGCAAGTCTTGTGCTCAAAATTGAAAAATTAATACAAAGAGAACTCTCTGCGCATTTTTCCAGCGCTTACAATATATCTTTGTCTCATCACGTGCTCGATGTTGCTGCGACCGCGTTCTGGGAGCGTCTGCTGTTGCTTAAGATTTTCGTGAGCGTAGTATAGAGTCCAAGAACATTTTCTTCATTAAAATTTTTTGAGTGGCTTCTCAAAAGCTTAGTCAGGGATGAATTTCTTCGATGGCGGTGAAATTTTTGTGTCATTGATTGGTCCGATGTGAAGGCGGGAGGTACAAGTTAGATTTTGTTGGTTTCGTCTTCTCAATAACTCAAACGCAATAAAAAAATAGCGCAAAGCATTGTTAGCTTAATCACAAATTTTATACCTAGTTGTTAACATTGCAAAAACAGTAAATATTAACACGAATCAACTTAGAAGGAAACATAGGTGAGTGGGTAATAGAAGTATAGATGTTTAGGCTCAAGGAGCAGAAACGGCTTGAATCTTCAAAGCGACTGCCCTACTTTTTCATTTGTTTGCATTATTTTGCATGAAATTCTACTACTTCGTGCTTACGAATTCTTCGTTATTAAAAATTCAATGTCATATTTTTTTACGTTCTCACGCTGCATTTTTGAGAGCGTAGCATAGAGTAATATTTAGGTGTTTCTACGAATGAACACTGGGTCTTTCAATTGAGTTTTAACGATTCTATAGCATGGCAAACTTTCAATGGCTAATAAATCTCAATGCGGGTGCATGACTATTGAATAATTAAGTTGACTGCCGCATAACAAAGCGGGAAAAGTAAACTTTTGTCGCTCAAATATATTGATTTAGATTGCAAATATATTGATTTAGATTGCAAATATATTGATTTAGATTGCAAATATGTTGAATAACATATCACTAATAGTATTTTTACGATGTTTTTCGGAATACCGTTCACTCGTAATATTTCGTTCAATTTCACTATTAATAATCATTAATGAAATTGCGAACTCATTCGTGTAAGGATAATATGGTTCGCTGCTAATTATTAAGGATTATTTTCCATGATTACACACATAATCACCGAAAGCGAAAAACTGATACACTTTCAACAAAAGAATAATACTCAACAAAGAAAGGGTTAAACATCGCATAATTTTTTCTCGAGATCTTTTGCTGAGCGTTGACAAAGAGCGAGACCGAGAGACCTGCTGCAACTGCCGTCAGCTGAGAACAAAGCCCGGCTCAGCGAGACCACCACGCACCGCACGTCCTGTTTGCGCAGGTTTGCGTGTTGCCGCGTGACACTACAAAGACATGATCCAAATTAATTGGGGCTTGTTACTAGACGATTAAGAAAGAAACTTTCTGCTCTCGCTCTTGGTCCTCTATAGGTCAGCCTTCTTATTTTTTTTGTCGTGTCTCTTTGTGAAGTCTGTCCAAACTTCGGAGATCTCGGTTGGCACAGAGTTTAGGTAATTAGGCTTCATTGTTCTCGAATTTTTGGTATTTATTTCTGGGGCCAATTGTAACAAACGGTCAGTTAACGAATTTCGGGCAGATAGATTGGTTTTGATTCCCTCCTACGATGATTTCGGCCACCCAATGTATTGTCAGATTTCAATGACGACCTTTAGTTCATTTCTTACTAAGTTGCTCGTCATAGAGCAAAAATTTAACCTTCGTTTTACCTTCCTAGCTTAATTGCTCGGAAAAGTTCGATTTTCCCAAGCACGTTTCCTCCTTAGCCATGCACTCTTCGCAAGCGGCGGTCAATGAACCATTTCGTAACCCGACGCCGCGTTTCAGTGCTAGCAAAGGAGTTAAATTTTCAAATAGTTTACGTCGTCGAAATGGTACAAGTATAGCAGTGTAAATTCTTCCAAGTTGACGTGGCTACGCTGTGTGCAGTTTTTATCTGGCTTGATTTTTTTAAGTTTAAGCTTGGATGATTTTTGCAAGAGATTAAGTTTGAGCTTTGATAAAATTTGATGATTTTGGCAAAGGAAATTTTAAAAAGAACTGATTCTCCTTAGGGCTCGTGCGTGCAGCCGCTACAGCTTTGCTATGATTCGCAAGTTCGTGATGAGCTGCCGATATTCCAGTCACGTACCTTCTTGGGGCAAGTCCTCGATGCCATGGCCTAGAATTACTCCTTTTTGTACCAATATATTGAGCGTTTTGGATTGAAATATCACAAAATTTTTGTCTCGTTTGTACTTTGTTCTCAAATTTTCTTGGAACACCTTTGTCTATTGTCTACATGACTTTATTTTTCACGTAGCAGCGTACGCATAGTATTCGTTTGTTACTTTCTTGCGTAAAGTTTTCAGAATGGTATTGAACATCCCAGGTGAATAAACAATATAGTTTACTGATAGAAACGCATGCGACCTTGTTGATTTGGGATGAATTACCCATGCACACTACCGGTGGGTGGAACACTTGGTAAACTGAGATTGTGTGATCCAGTTGGACTACCCTGTTCACTAAACTGCACAGTAAGCCAACGCATTTGTGGAAAATTACAATTACTGTTGAAAACACTAAAGATTATTCGTTAACGATTTCGCCAGTGAAAGCCCCGTGCCAAATTAGTTTTTTGCTACTTTGCACGAGCGTACATTGGGTAAAGTTTTGATTTAAAATAAATCTGTGAAAAAGTTAACGCTAAAATTATCTGATATGATAGTGTAAGAATAAATTCTGTGGTAGTTGAGATACGGTTTGAAACACTCAACTACGAGGCTCCTATTTAGCCTGAACTGATCTGCCTTGCAGAGGTTTCCTCTAACCCAGAGCTTCTCAATCATATTTATTGTCGTGTACCCCCTTAGCTTAATGGTGCATCTTCATGTACCCCCAGCACAGTTAAAGGCTTAAGAAACTATAAAAATACACTTAAAGATTAATGATTATGTAAACTTGTACGGTTGTGTGTAAATATATTTTGTAGATTTAAATATATGAAGTATGTTAAATGTACCTCTAGGAGTACATGTACCCCCGTTTGAGAAGCCCTGCTCTAACCCCTCGAACACAATGCGAAAATGATCAACATAAGTGAAGGAAGGAGGAGATCGTCGGGAGCTCGTTCTTCGATGAAGGGTCCAAAGTTACCAGGAAAGGTTGAAGCAGAAGTGACTCGGGCATCGCGCCACGGCCATCGCGTCCAGATTCTGTGAAGACTTTGTTTTATTTTCGTAGCGCGGTGACGGTTTTCGGAGAAGTCGTTGCGCTACCCCCTGCATCTGGCTCTGTTGCTGGATGAGTTGATGACGTCATTGTGTAATGCAGAAAGAATCGTTGATCTGACGACCACCGGACCGTGTCTCAGAAACTATGCGCCCGGTTCCGCTCCGCAGAACCTGCTGCTGCTGCTACTGCGTCTGTATTCGTACAGATTAAAATGAACGATATAAGATCATCTCTTCTGCTGTTGCTATGGAAATGTTCTTCTTTTTTCCTGTGCACTTGAATGATATGTATTATAACTCAGCTAGTTTTTTATTTTCATGTTCGGTGTTTTGGTGTTGGATGGTTCTTTCAATACGTTCTTAGACTTTCACGGCGAGTTTCTTTCATTTTCTAATTAATTTAATTCTTGCTTAAAAGTTTTTCACCAGCGATTTCGTTTGATATGTTGCAACGGAAAATTAGGTGGTGTAAGTACAATTAATGATAACAGTACAAAATTATATGTAAAAATATTTCACTAAATAATAATACATACACAGTTGTTTGCTTGGTTGATTGGTCCGTCTCTCTGTCACGCTCTTAAGATGTTTAATGACCGTATCTGTGGTACGAGTTTCGCTGCATGGTGAACAAGTGCAAAAATATTTTAAACGTGGGTACTATTAGGATTGTTTGTCATCCCCATCTGGAATATTTATTCAAGGAAATATCAAACCCCGTTGTATTTTACGGGCCGTGTACGCTAGTTTTTTATATTATATCATGAATAACAGAAAATGCGAAAAATTAAGCTACAACACTTGAAAACAAGTTCTTTTTAGTGATTAGGTGTCCATTTCAGCGTTTCAAGGAGCAGTGATCCGTTTTGGAATGAAGTTACCCAACTTGTGAGCTTCTTGTTACAAAATTGAGCGCAATTCTTCAATAAAATCTCCTTCAGCTTATCCAGCAGCTTGCTGAGTACTAACTTGTCTTTTCGAGTTGCTACCTCAATCATGTTAAAATCTGGAGATTCTGGAGAACGTCCAACCGTTTTCGTTGTGTCCAGATAAATTCACCATTACGTCAGGTGTTTTGATACATTGTCGCCTTGATGAGATACACTTAGTATCGGGGACAACCTACCATATTTGGAATTGCCTTGACATTTCAAAATATGCAGATAATGTTCGCGTGAATTCTACCATTTGATGTACGCGTGAAATAAAAAACATTGAGGGCATGTTTTTAATCGCAGTTCATCTTCTGTGTTCTCAGCAAGTGGTAAAATTCACAGCAAGTGGAAAAATTCATTTGAACAATTATTTGCATATTTTGGAATAGCCTTGATATTTCAAAATATGCACACAATGTACTCGTGAAATAAGAATGTTTGATGGTATGTTTTTGATTGCAGTTCCTCTTCTGTGCTCTCAAACTTGTAAGGCTCAGTCGGTTGCCACAAGATGAAAGCAAACTTTGTGTAGAAAACATTATCAATTGTAGAATAATACTGGATTCCGTTTATACGTTGGTGATGGCTCCGCGTCAGTTCATCCCACAATGAGTATCCCAGTGATAAAGGCTGCTCTTGCGTGACAGGATTTTTTCCTTCAAGAAGCTCTCAACTTGTCCGGTTAATTTAGCTCTTCTCGTCGTTAGACAGCAGCCGAACGCTTTTCTGCACAATGCATTTTATATGCCACGGTCTAAATTTAACGTCTGACAACAACCTCGATTTTTCTTCTGTGATAATAACTGTTTGAGGAAAAATGATCTGCTTTTTGTTGTTTTGAAGAATATTTATTGATCTCGTGCTCGCGGAAATAATAATTTTTATTTTGCTCATGTTGATTATAATTCTTACTTTTCTACTCCTGAAGAAAACTCCTGCACTCCTACTCTAGAGAATTATATTTTACTGTGCCACTCTTGGAAGTAAATTTTGCTTTGCTACTCTTGAGAATATTTCAAACTCTTCTGCTACAAAAAGCGATTAATTATGTGCTTTTCTTGATAATAATAATTCTTGTGTTAAGTTTGCTAACAACTATTACCCTGCTACTCTTGTAAGTAAATACATCTGTGCTAGCATCTAAAGAAAGAAGCCTATGATACCTCGTGCAATGCTGTAAAAGCTCAAATACTCGTCAGTTCAGGAGTTTTTGCCACTGATGCAACTAATGTTAAGCGAGCTGCGGCAGTCTAATGTTATCTCCGAGGTCACGCATTGCTGCTAACGGTGTCTTATAGCAATCAAATGAGCACAGTTTTGAATGCCGTAAATTTAATATTTGTAGTGAACCGAAGTTTTTCTCTCCGAAGTTCTAATTTGCTTCCAGCAGTAGAGGAGCATGAGATCTATCTCGAAAATAAATTTAAAATTCCGACTATTTGGTTTCACCCTTTTAAATTTCGACTTTTCCATGATAAACATCAACCACTTTTAATTTGAACATGTTTCCTGCTCAGGTGTCATCTGCTGAAGATTGTCTGTTGGTAAAACTTAACTTTAAAACTTTTTAACAAATCTGTCCCCTACTGCCGGTCAATGTAACACGTTGTGAGGCACTGAAGCGTCCTTTGCTCATTATGTTCAGCTTCTGGGTGACTTTGAAAGAAATCTTATTTCAAAAGGTCAAATTTTGCACATTTCACTGACATGAAAGCAAGTATACTCCTTTTGTTTGGTTGGAATTCCAGGCTAAAATTATTATTTTTTATTTCCGTCAGTGTTCTCTGGATCTAAAAATCTTGATTGGCAGGCATCAGTCTTTCGTCGATCACTGTAACATGAAGTGATTTGAAATTGCTTCATCTATACTCTACCTTATTTGTTTTTTATTAAACTGCAAAAATAGATTCCGTCGTGTTTACACTTCACATTGGGGCGGGAAGCAGGACTTCACAATCTGGTCTTCAATTCCCATACTCGCTCTGGACTGCGTTTGATCTTCACAAGCGACGTATCAGCAAAATAATTTCTCAGAACTATCGCACTGGACACGTTGAAAGTCGCATTGTCCTATATGGAACAACCTCCATAAATATTCATGATTGATGCTCTTCCTACATCATGTGCGGAAGTGCACAGATCGTTCGCTGTCGGAGCTCAGTTCCGAGTGCGTGAAGAAAGCTGTCTTTGTTGCGCTAATTTAGGATGCCGAGCACTGTGCTTGTGCTTGCATTAGTGACCGAGAGACCCATATACCATGATGGGTAATTTAACCCATTTTTACGAGCCTCTCCACTTTCGCTCCCGTAATTGGCTCGTCATTTCGAGATGAGACGACGGTTGTTAATTCGCTTGCTCTCACACTCTGGATTAGCAGTGAAGGAATGGGTGGTTGAAAATTTATGTTTTGTTCATTAAAAGTTTTAGTTTTAATATGCGCTTGTGTGCCACATCACATGTGCGACCTTTGTGATATTCCGTTGTAGGGAAATTGACGCCCAGGACCAACATGCGTTCAGTTCTCCAAAATATTTTCTCTCATCTCACTCTCTTCAACGTTGTTGTCTCTTCGCAGTTATTTTGTGAGCCTCCTTATTTTTCTCGAATATTTATTTCAATTCTAACATTGCTCGTTCCATCTCCATACTCCTCACCCTTTGTTTCCGCTTCCGTTTTCTACCTTCCCTCACCCTGCCCTTCTAATACCTTTCTTCCCTCCGATACCTTTCCTTACGGTTCCCAAATGGCAACTTTCCATAATTAAGGATTTCATATCACAGCGTCTGTACTGCCTTGAACTGAATTCAGAGGAGTCACATTATTTTTCCTTCGAGCAAGAAATTTACCCTGAGTCCCAGATGTATAAATGGGCACCGGCTTGATTGCGTGCAGTCGTCGCATGCGTCCTAATATTTAGTTACGTTTGGAAGTCCAGCATCGAATATGTCAATATTTATTATGTCATGGATGTGCTTGGTTGCATTTTACTGCTTGCATTACTACACGGTTACAAATGCATTTTTTCTCGGTTTTCCAAGTCCATTGCAACCTCCTGCTTTGTCAACCCTCTCGCCCTCCCTTCCTCTCTTCCTCTCCTTCCAGTCCCTCATATCTCTCCTTCTCATCTTCCTCATCCTAACGTCCCTTTTCTCCCCCTCCCTCTCCCTCCACCTCCCTCTCTCCAGTTCCTCCCTCTACCTCTTCCCCATCTTACCTATAGTTCTACCTCCTTCTCCTCCTCACCGTTCTTCTCACCCCACTTCCCTCTCCTCCACCTCCCTCTCCTTTCACTTTTCTCCCTCTCTCTCTCTCTCTCTCACCTCCCTCTCCCCCACCTCTCTCACTTCCCCCTCTCCCGTCTCACTCTCCCACCTCCTTCTCTCTCTCCCCACTCACACCGAGACGAGATGCCTCCAATCGACCCGCAAGGTCGAAGGTCAATGCAATGCTGATATTTCTGCTAAAAAGCTCATTAATTTCGCCGGGTCTCGGCTGCGATTTGGGTCACTCAGATCACGTGCGGAGGCGGGCATCGGTGGAGCTGGTCTTCTCTCAGGAAATTGCAGCTTTCAGTCGAGTCAACTCAGGGTAAACTGAGCCCACACAGCTGAATAATGTTACCTACTATTGCACATGATTCTCGATCAGCGTAGCAAATGAAACTGAGCGATTGAACAAGGTGCGGCAGTCAAACCTGCATTTTCGAGAACGCTGTTGAAGCCTAAAAATGCAGGATTGACTGCTGTACCCTGTATTTGATGGTGAATGTGTCTTTTTCAATCGAGAATGGCTTCCTTACGCCTTCTCTACTGATGAAAAGCGCCTTGATGGAAAGTATTTTAGTGTAGGAATTTGACGAAAATTAAGGATAAATAAACAAACATCTTAACTCATGAATCTATTAGGCCAGCTGTTGATAGTTGTCAGTCTATTAGTCAATCAGGACAGATCAAGCTACGTGGATCATTGCACGACAATAATTTGCATTCATGGTTGCTGCGTCACCACGCAATTAAACCTTAAGGCCTGATTTTCTACCAGCTATGTAAATTCTTTTTGCCCTCAACTCTTGAATCTTCATAGAAGTTGCTAATCAACTCGTTTGTTTTTCAGATGCTGTGTTTGGCTCACCAAGATCCGGGCCGAGATCATCAAAGCTGCAGTGGAAGACATCGACGAAGCTACTGACAGCATCTCACCAGCCAAATTTGTGCAATATTCAAGGAGCGTCCGTTGGTGGTTCCCGCTGGTACACGGACGTACGTAGGAACGGACGTACATAGGAGACACCACTTCTATTCCTAACTCACGACTTCACCGCGGCTCCAAATTTTCGTGAACTTCTGATAGTTTACGGGAACCAGAGTTGTCTTTTGTGTAGCAAAATTCATTTTGAATATCCTAGTAAAGTGTTTGACTACTGAAGGATAGGTACTCTTCCTTCATCTTAAGTGAGCTCTGTATCGTCGGACTCTTTTATTTGCGGCTTACATTTCTCGGCATTGTTTTACCATTGCAGGTTCAACGGCTCTTATTGCTCAATTCGGCCACGTTACTAAAAATACTAACTATACTTAGCAACTCCACGAACCAAGATCCCGAGGTACAGTTTCTTCTTTGCCCGAGCTGACCTTCATCTGACCCACATTTCTCCTTCACCGCTCGTCTCATCGCCCTTCATTTGAGAGTCATCGTCATGCTAATAACAAACTGGAGCTGAAATAGGAAGAGCAGGTCATCTTAGCCTTAGCCTGCAAAAGAACAGCTCATCTCAGCCCGCAAAAGAGCAAGCATCCTAGATTACCCTGTGGTCGCGCCGTCTTCAAGGGTTCCTAGGGAGGCCGTCCGCCCCAACGAGTGCGGAGCTTTAACGTCGGAAATGCTACAGCGTCGACGATAAAAATACAACCATCAAAGCAAAGGGAAAACGAGATCGCTGGTGAAACTACAGATCGTTTAGATTAATCGTCGACTTTTATCGTCGCATCCGTCTCGCCTGCCAGCGTCTTCTGCTGTCTTTTCGGTGGGCCATCGTTAAAATGGAGCGTCAGATTCCCCACATCTTGGACGTGTTCACGTCGTCCCCTGGAGCTCGTAGGAGGATGAGAGCGCAGCTCGTCAGTGCGGTGAGTGAGGAATATTATCGTGATGCCATCGTTGTTGCTTTTTGATTTGAAATTTTATATCAATTGCATTATGCCACAATTTTCGAGCGGTCAATGACATCAGGGCTGAGGCATCAGTCAACGAAGCTTTTTTCTTTCTTACTGACAGGAAAACAGTCATCTGCGAAAACCAGTTAGTACAAGCGTCTGCTATAAACAAGGGGTCTGACACTCCAGAAAAACGGCGTCGTAAACATAAATTTTGAGAAGTTCCATTTTCACTGTTTTGTATTTCGACAGTAGCATGGCTGGTGTCGTGAATTTAAGTAAAATCAAACTTCGTAGAGGTTACCGGTAATTACAGTTCACTGCTATAATTAAATTTGCACTCCTGAAAAACTCCGTGAATTTCATTGATATAACACACGGTTAACAGCAACGCGTGGGTTCACATGTAACATCAGACTGCTGGAGCTCGTTTAACATTAGCATCCGTAGCAAAAACTCTCGAACACCTGAATTTTTGAGCTTTTACTGCGTTCCATGAGGTATCATAGGCGTCATTCTTGAAATCCTCGCACAGTAGTAATTACTTGCAAGAGTTGCAGGGTAAAATTACTTTCAAGAATAGCAGGGTAATATTTATTCGCAAGAGGATTTCCGTAATAGATATGGCAAGATAGACACGTGTGAGGACAATTATTCTCAGGAGCACCTAAGTAATAGTTATCATTACGAGTAGCACGGTAATAAAAATTTTTAAGAACTCGAAAATATAAGAAAGAGAAAGCATACCAGTTTGATTTTCTATTAATAACTGTACCTTCAGAGCTTTCTAGCATCACGCTGCTGATCATCAGCAGGAACTGTGAAATGGCAATCATTGCTCCTTAAATGGAAAACTAACCTTAAAGTCGCATTATTTGACAAGACTGAATACTTAACAGTGGGTAGAGGGCTGGAATACCTAAACTAAAACCTTTATAGATATCAAGATTGTGGCGAGGCTGATTTTTTTTGACATGAGTAACTTTGTGCAGGTAAACAGGTAACATAACTTTAATTTTCAGTTTATAAACGAAAAGTGACGATTCGATTTTCAGATGGTTAAAATAAATGAATTGATTAATTTATGGCAGTATCAGAGTAGTAATTACTTTCAAAAGCAGTAGGGCAACTCCGCCGACCCACTAGTAGTAATTGAAGTTGCGAATCGCAGCCGGTTAGAGAAAGTAGTGATCTTTTTCAATCGTAATGTATTACTTAAATCCGTTTTTTGGGAGCTAGATTTGCACTTCCGTCTTTTTGTTCAAGTTGACTTCATTGAGCGTGTGCTCTGATGAATGTGGGATAGAGCGGCTGGTCTCAACAATGAAGGCAGTGTTTTATTGTCTTTGCTAAAGCGTCTTTACTCGAAAAATACACTACGTCGAAGGTATTTAATTCCAATCTTGAATCGAATGATATTTATTAGCGCGCGAGCTCCACAGAGAGAAACTAAATAAAACGTAAATCGTCAATTTTGAAGGCACGTGATCGAAATCGATGATAATGTTGAATTCATGTTGGTTTTGTGCCTCTGCCTGACAAGGTGTGAACATTTATTGATTACATAAATGGCAAGCCATGAAAATAGGTTCAGTTGTAAATATTACTTTTTAGCTCGGCCACTTGGAAATTCAATTTAGGAAACGTTTTTTTGTTCTCTCCTAACATCAGTCTTAAATCTTATCAATTCAGCTTCAATAATTTCTCACTATATTCACACATGTAGAAACATTGCAGGCCTCAATATAAATAACTCAATATAAATGTGTTGCGTATGCTGTAACAAGAATTGTTTTAGCGCCGTCATTTAAGTACGACTTCGTAATTTAATCGTAATCGAACGGCGAACTTTTTCCTTTTGCATTTAACATCTTCGTTAATGACAAAATGCAAACGCCAGTTTGGAAATATTTATCGACTTTTAAATAATTAAAATTCACACAGTCGCACCTCATGTTTGTAGGCTTGAATTGCAGACAACTGAACTGTGAAGTTGATGAAAAATCTATCTCCATTTTCAGGACAAAGAAGAGTTCCAGAAGAACCCAGGGAGCGACTCAGCGGTGTCTGTCGGCTCGAGTGACGATGAAAGCGACGAGCAGAAGCACATTTCGAAATATTTCGATTACCTCAACGAGGATGACTTCACAGGTAGCAGCCAACGAAAGAAAAAGAAAAAATCGTCGACTCCAGGCAAAGAAAACTCCAACAGAGATCCTAAAGCAGCTGAGGAAAACAAAGGAGGCGTTCAAGAAAAGAATGAGAAAAATAAAACCAGTAGCGATAAAAAAGATAAATCTAGTCGCAAAGGAGAGCATGAAAAAGATATAAGGCACATTGAGCGACACTTGTCCATGAAGAAAACTATCAGAAAGAAAATGATGAGAGATTTACAACAAGCTTTTGTAGAAGATCCGAAAGATCTTCAACAAGACCCGAAAAGTCTCGCCGAGGACAAGAAAAACAACATCGACATAAACAATTTAACTTTTTCTAAGAATCGCATATCCAAATCAGAACACAACTTTTTGGATATGCTAAAAGAAGACCAAGGAAAAGAGAGGAAGGGACTTCGAGCTCTAATTGACTTCAGGAAAGACAAATCTTCCACTTCTGCCACAACAAACCAAACTGGAGCTGAGGACAAATCGAAGTCGAGCGACTCGAAGACGTCCGTGCCAAAACAGCCAGATGAGAAAACTTTGAAGACTTCAGGTAGTGCCAAACCAGCGGAAAGCAAATCAAACCAAACGAAATATGATAGAAAATTTAGTGACGATGACTCTGGTCACGACTCTCCGACTCGCGAGATACGAGAGCCATTAGACAGAAGATGCAAGAGTCGGGATGACCTCGCACTAGCTGCTGGCGCTCAAGATGTAGACTGTGGTGCACAGGATGGCTTCGATGGCAAGGATGATGGCGCGATCTCTAAAAAGCCAAGTTTCTGGAAACGATTCACTGGTAAAAGCAAATCAAAACGATGAAAAAAACTTCAAGTCAACATTTTAATGTGAATTTAATCCCTTTTCCCTGCTATAACTTTTGATTGTTCCAATTTTGTGGTTTTCGTCAGTTGACTATTCAATAAATGAATAGATCCCCTCCCTGGCAGCATCATCTCAATATGTCATTAGTTAAAAGGTGCAATGAAGCTGCATTAACACAATGGTAGCTTCAGTAATACAGGTTTCTTCGTGTTTAGTGATATTTACATTCATATTTTAAATGCTTTTTTACCTAATGGGCCTGCAGAATTTCTCAGAAATTATAACTTGTACATTAGAAAGCGTTAGTTTTTTCGTATGCATATGTTTATAAATATGCCTGCCAGCATCACATGCGAACTTGTTACTTTTGCTCTAAAGCTGTCCAACATGTGCAGCCAACGAGGATGTATCATACCTTTCCCAGCCCCCTAATCGTTTGCACTAGAGCTAAACCATTAGGTAAAATATTCTAATTAGTTGACTGAAAAGTGACGCACTTCTATTGATAAGGTACGAGTTCAGCTTACGTTATCTTAGAGGACTGTTGTCACGAGTACTTTTACGGGCTTTTTAGATGATGAACAATTGCTCTATAATTATCATATACTCTATCATGCGTACTCTTGGTTGCCTACCCTGTAGATCAAAAAGCAAAACATGTACTTCATCAGTGTAACCTTAAGGATGGGGCAATTTTTAAGGAATAATGGAGTTTCTGAGCTCTATTCAAAGGGAGATTCGTCTGTCCTCTGCAATGTAAAGGGTAAGCGTTATCCATCGTAGACGCCCTGTGTTGCGTATCGGAGGTTTATCAGCATTGTCTGCGGTAATATCTAGGATTTTTGTTTCATACTGACGATGTGTTTGTTATCCATTATGCTTTGATGCATTTGTGGAGGTGGGCGTATCATTGCGACAAACTCAAAATCGCAGATTGTTTTGCTCCTACCTTCGTCTCTTTTCGTTT
The DNA here is from genome assembly GCA_014220935.1 of Platorchestia sp. MABIK. Classification (NCBI taxonomy): domain Eukaryota; kingdom Metazoa; phylum Arthropoda; class Malacostraca; order Amphipoda; family Talitridae; genus Platorchestia; species Platorchestia sp. MABIK. The sequence goes on from JACJUY010001958.1 coordinate 124,520, forward strand.
TTTGTGTTGAATGGTACCTTCATTAGTGAAAGCGTCACAATTCATTCAAATAAATAGTGGAAAATGAATGAATAACAATGATAATAATTTTGATGCGTAAAGAGATGAAGGATTTGGACTCAATATTTAGATTACTGAATAACTTGTTTTCTAATTTTCCCTCACCAGCGGTAATGACGGACTGTATCTGTTTAGCATGTCCTTGGCAACAACATACTTACAGCAGGTGCTGAAATTGTGCCTTCAGATTTGTAATTACATGTATGTTCAACTTGTTCGCGCCTCGCCATTTTTATGACTATGACGACTTCGACGACTTCGTAAATGATCACCATACAAGTCTTCTTTATCTCATGCCTCAGACTGCTTCTTTAGTAACTTTAGGTGCGTTATAAACTCCTTACTATTATATGTACGAGACCATTGTGAAATTGGCTTACGGATATTCATTACAATACTTAATGTATCCAATAAAATATTTCTCAATTAAAAAATTGGAGACTCGTATACAGTAGCATTTGCACTTGTGCTACTTTATTTTATTCTACGAAAGTTCTTAAATAATGAATTGTGATTCTACAAATTACTTCAAATGTTATTTTTAGAGGAAGTTATCTTTTCTCATTCAAAAGTTCCCTACTTGTGACATTATTTATTGAATCTTTTTTTCAGCACAACGAAAAACTTTTTAATACTATTTTCTTGTATTCGATAAATATGTCTGAAGAAGCATGCAAAGACCGTTTTCATATGAAGATTTTCAACTCTCAAAATCATCTTATTGCCTTTTTTCTAGTCTGTGCAAGTCTTATTGTTTTCCGGTAATACTTTCGTTTCTGTGAAATAAATTCGTTTATAGGATTCAAGCTTCTGAAACAATGTATTCATGACGCGACAATTGTCCTTGAAATAAATTTAGCCTTGAATGAATTGACGTCAAATACGTACTGTTGCGCTCATTCGTGGATATTTTTTCGTGTCGATAGGGCGACGACTGCAATTTCATACCCGTTGAATATGTTTCAATCTCCATATTATTTTGCTTGGTTTTTTGTTTCATACATTGAAATATTATGTGGTTGAATGTCCATAAGGTTCTTTCGAAACTAATTCATTCCTTTAATCGGCTTGTCTTTTTTTGTCAGGTTAGAAATTGTTGAATGTTTATTTGTTGTTTACAAATACCGAATTTAATTCTTATTATACTTGAAAACCCATCGTTACAGTTATGTTTAAAATATATACATGTACATATGTATTGTCATTATTTCATCCTTGACTATTATCTATCAGGAATTTTCACACAATTCAACGAAACCATTTAGAAAATATACTCTCCTGCAGAAAATATTTCTGTTGGAAATATAGTTTTGATGAGTAGCATCCCTCTAACAATCTTGACTGCTTTTTCGAAGCCGTCTTTGTGTGCACAAAGCCTCCCAACTCCTGGAAGTTCACGTGTCACTTCCTGTCATTATTTAATGCAGGTTTAGAGAGGGGGCTTTTATTCCTGTGAAACAAGAACCTTTTCACTCCATGACATCACGACTTAGAATCTAGAAGCCTCCGTTTTTCCGATACTTCCTTATCATTTTAGAAGGCCTTAAATGCAACGCACCTCATGGTGGAATTAAGACGCTCAGAAATTTGGTTACCTTTTCACTATGATGAAGCAAAGAAACAAACAGCTCGCATGAAAATAAAGACTCTTGTCTTCTCGGGTTTTCTAGAAAGGAGAGGAAAAAGTCATTAATTTAAAGTTTCATGTTTCACATTCCCCGAACATGCCGACTCAAGTTTCCAAGGTTAACAATGAAGATTACTCGACTGCAGTACCTTGATCATGTGTATTCAACTACAAAAATACTCGTGCACTCGTTGCCGCTTACTGGGATGTGTGTTTTTCTAAAGTTCAATGGCGATCTACAAGCCGTCAAAGCTTAAACGTAAACAAACATTAGTAAACTTTTGAAAGTTTACCTCTTTCAAGATTACGAAAGGTGTTTGCATTTTTCTCGGTTGCTCAGTTTTCCTTTGACAAGTTTAGTCGACCTTTTCTCGATCTAATGCTCGCTATCTACAGTGCACAAAGGAAAGCGCATTGAATATGATTGACTGAAAAAAATATCCAAGTTAAAATGTCTTCTCAGGTTAATAACTTTAAACGAATTGAACAGGAAAATAATTCGAATGAAAGCTTCGACTTCAATAAAGAAAAGCATGATATTATCTCCGTAGGAGCTTCTGTAGAACAATTTCGATCAATCGACTCGTTAAATTGCCTTGCAAAAGTGTAGCGAATTCCTGTAAGAAGTATAAGGAATCAATTCAGAGAGCGTCGTCTACAGAACCACAACTTTGCTGAATTTGAACGACGTATAAAAATAATTTTATGTAGAGCTCAAGGCGATCTCATTTCCTCGTTCACTTAGATCTGTACCAGCTCTCGATTAGATTATGTACAATTGACCTAAATGAAAACGACTAAAAGGTAAAACTATCAAAATGCATACTTATATAGAAAAAAATCCACCCAAAAGAGAGGTTAGAATGGATTGTTAATCCCTGTACATTGTAGTAATCTCAACCTCATCAGGCAAGCAATGAAGCTTCATTTCTTCTGACTCTTTGGGGAGTTGTGCATGCATGGTTCCTTGAGAGTGGAAAGAGAAACTACGATCCGCTTATCCGGATTCTGATAACATTTTCTTTCCTTGTTTCGGTGTAGGTTCAATTCTTGGAGGACGTTGTCCTTGTTTGCAAATCCTGCCCAGTGAGCTGTACTGTAGTTCACTCCTGTCAAGTGATTCATAGTGCACATGAGTCTTCCTTGTTCGGTAAGGTTCCATTATACGTTGGCCAAATAGATGTGACTTTTCAAATTCGCTGATCGTTCAAATTGCTTGCGATTGTTTTTTGGGGACGAACTTCTTACAAGTGATTGCAGCTCTGTTGACTGCTGCAGAACCAGCAAAGACCATGCCCTTGTCTTCATTATTGCCGGAGTCTCGCGTGAAAGTGATGGGTTCGGGTAGCGGGATGAATGCCGAGCGTACATCCAACCCACTGGCATTATTAATAGTTGGTAAAGATGACGAACATACATCAAATCTTTTCTCTCGTTCGTCTCCTTGAGAAACGTTTCCAGCAAATCCATTTTTCAACATCGGACGTGGGTTAAACTTTCCAGGAGCAAAAGCGACTGTCAAATTTCGATTTGGTTGAGAGAAAGGGGACCTTCCAAAATGAAAAGATTTAGTTCCCGTGGAAATCGGTATCGTTTGGGGCAAAATTTGCTCTCGGGCCTGAGAAGTTGAATTGAATGAATTAATATTACTCGTGGTTTGGTATGTCGTTGGTTTTGTCCACGAACAAGGCAATCTTCGATCGAGCGGATCAGCTACTGAACAGCCTGAGTTTATTTTGTTGCTCATTATAGGCATCATTTCCCGTTGGGCAAGAGAAGTAAATCCACTTCTCGAGGTCATAATTCCTGCTTGTTGCACGTGTGGCTCTTTGGTTGGTGCTGTTGGAGGGTTCATAATATGATGATTTGTTCCTTTAGGCATTGATGAATTCACTTGACCCAGTAAGTTTTGAGTACCCGATGAAGGGCTTCTTAAACACGAATTTGGAATCGTGCCATTTGGAGTTACATGATGGTTTGGTCTAACTCTTGGAGGCTGGTTGGCGGAACTTAATGTATTGCATTTACCATCCAAAGTAGGGCGGGCGAAGCCACTTGAGGCGTTACTGTAACGGCTTACGACAGGCATGTTGGTTGGAGATGGTTTATATTGGGAACAGCTTTTCAAAATTGGCTTACAAGGCACCGATCGTCTCACAGGTTGTAGGTCAATCATGCTGGTACGCTGAAATTTAAACCGAACCGTTTTGGGCTGTGGAGGTCTGACCATGGGGGCAATAGGCTGAATTCTTTCAGAATTGTTGCCTCCATGTTTTGGTTGCATCGGTGGACGTGCTAAACTGGCGAAAGGGCGCACTGCCGTAAAACGCTTTTGGTGAGCGTTGAAACAAAGACTTGCATTGTTTGCTGTACTGCCTGTGGTGGTGCTGGTGCAGTGTTGTGATGAAGTGGGTCGAGCAGCTTGACAAGCAGATGAGGCCCTATTTGAGTTTATCGTTTTATCGGTGGTGAGATTGGGAACGTGCGTTCGGAAGGAATATAAGCTACTACTAGTTACCAGTGCTTGTTCTTGGTTGAAATTGCAAGTTGTAGAAGCAGGTTTCAAAAAGTTCTTTGACGATTCCATCTTATCCTGTGTGCCGTGCTCGTGCTTTCTCTTCAAGCTGCCTTGACAATTGTTTGAAGGCGTGAAGTGTGCCGACGAAATAGTATCGTCAGCTTCTTGAACGTTAAAACCTCTTTTGGGAACTATGTCTTTCGAAACACTTCTCCTATAGCCGAAGTTATTTACGGTTGACTGTTTTGAAGGTCTAGAATCTTTTACGCCGCCACTTTTCTCTTGGATCAATTCCGCGGGGTTGCTACAAATCGACAAAGTGTCCCAGTCTGACTCTCCCCAGTCAAGTGATAACGAACAGGCGGCAGATGGATCCTCGTTAATGTTCATAAATTCATCATCATCAGAGAACCAAGCCTCGTCTCCATTAAATTTCGTAGAGCTTACATTGTCTGAGGCGCCTGGAGTTATATCAGCCGACTCAATGAGGCTATTATCTGAGCTTCTTTGAGTACCTGGCAGAACGACGGTCTTAAAATTTGAGTTTTTCTTGGCTAGACTAATCTTGGAAAGGTCATTTGCAGTGGTTTGACTTTGCAAGGTTGTTGACAGAGGTGTTGAATCTTGTTGCCTGTCATGAGAGTTTTCAACATCACCAGCACTTTGAGGGATTGAGGAGGTGGAAGAAACGTCAGGAGCATTGCATTCCGAGCCTTCCGCGCCGGTGTCGCACGGAGCTGCCGACTGTCGTGGCGTAATCCTGTGGAGGTAAAATTCGATTAACACGTTTCATGCTATGGGTCAAACTGAGTTTCAGTAATCAATTCAAATTTAAACTCCATTATAGTAAGCAGTTTTGAAAATAGCAAACATTAACTGGATCGGGCCTTCATTTAGCTTTCATTAAGTATTTATAAAAATTCAGAGTTAGGGGTTAACTTATATTTTCACACAACCAATAAATTTAACATTTTCGGTTCAATATACATGTAAATTGAGCAATTTTAAGATATTTTACACGAATAACAAATTGCTCGCAAATTTATCGTTTTCGAGAAATAATAGGTTCTAACCTGACCTCCTTAAAAAGTTTATCGCAGCACTGTCATCTACGTAGAAGTCCTCGATTAATATCCAGTAGTTGTAAGAAGTTCCCCGCACAACGTAGCCATTATGATACCGACTCATATGCGAGAAAGGAAGCGTATCGTTAGCAACATAACAACCATGCGTGCCTGTGAGTGGTGTTTGTCGCGTCGCAAATATATGTTCTTCATACCGGAAACATTGAACTTATTATACCTCGAAAGCTACGCATTTGCGAGCAAGCTTATATTCATATAAAATGTCTTAAAATTGCTAAATTTATATGAACATTGGACCAAAAATGTCAAATTTGTAGGCCGGGTGAAACTATAAATTGACCATATTGAGTTAGTGACTGCAGGTCGGTCAACAGCGATTTGAAAATCCCCTCAGTGGCGACCGGTGGGTCCCTTCGCAAGAAACGTGTTAACTATTTAATACTCAATGAAAATCGATTATGCAATGCTTGCCAAAAGAATTTCCCTCCCTAACTTTCAGCAGGCTTATGTGAGTGACTGTTCCAAATGTTGATTGATTTAATAATTCATTTACCATTAACTTGTACATAGGTACACGTGAGAAATATGATTCAACCAAGAATCTAAATGGTTGGATATGATGCAATGAAATTAGAATGTGTTACGTGACATGGCCTGACGAATTCTGCACACACAAATTTTGTTTTGCAATTAATTTATAAAGGAACCCCGTTTTAAATTATTTCTAAACTACTCGTAAATGCAACTTAAGGATTCTACCGCATAGTTCAGTCTTCTTTTAACCATCACCTTGCACGTCTTAATGAAAGTAGTCTGACAAGTTTTACATTTCAGCAAACGACGGACAATGTTAACTTTTGCGACCAGCTTGGTGGAATTTATGTATCAGAAAGCGTATTTATTTCTGAAAAAGAAGTTATTAAATTACCTCTGGTTCATGTGGAAAGTGTCTATCTCGTGCTGCACGGCAGCGGCCACCGACTGCAGACATTCGCACTCCTCCTCCACCTCCTTCGCCTCTTGTTCCAATCTGCTCAAATTAAATTCGTATGAATTTCCTTATTATCAGTCCAGCGTAATCAGTACAATAGAGTCGTGTTCAGTTATTTCCTGGGTAATGCGAGACCGCTTAAAAGTAGATCTGCAGGGTAGGTGCAGATCTGGAATATTCGAAGGCCTAAGCTTCTCACCTCAGGGTGTACTATGTAATTACAGGTATACTTTGCAAATTGTGAGCTCTCGAATTTGTTCATTTTTGGGAATTTAAATCCTGATTTGTTCATTTTTATTTTTCCTTTGAGCTGATGGATAAATCACATAACACTGCAACATAGTTTTTTAACCCAAGTTTGAAATACAATGTATGATATATATTGATTCTTTGAATTGTACATATTTATTAAGTTATAGAGCCGTTTGGTCTAGAATGTACTTTTGGTAAATCCATTAGAGATTGAAGAAAATATTACACACATAAATTTCTAACAATTTTCTCGCGAAAGAAACGATGTACATTGTTGACGCCTGCCTTATTCGCTCATAATTTGTTCAGTGTTCGTAATATACTCATTTTTTGCGTACGTAATTACTATAACTTAAGAGGTTTACTCGCACTCGCCCAAAATGATATTGCATCCCAACGAATTCAGAAATTTTCTCTAAATAATGGGTAGAATAGCATGCATGACTCTATTCTTCCTAATGGAGATGGGTAAATAGCCTGAAGTACAGGGTGCAGCAGTCAACCCTGCATTTTAGGTTTCCACAGCCTTCTTGACAATGCAGGATTGATTGTCGCACTCTGTATATTATCCTAGTCTTAGCCATTCTTTTAAGAGACATTATAGTGAGAGAAATGCCTGCCTAAGACGCTTATCAAACACATGATTGAGCATACAAAATAGCTACACAAAAATCCGTCAAATATCAATCCCTAATTAACCTTAACTAACAATCCTTCAAATAATTCAACAATTGTAAACAATTTGAGCAATTTATATTAACAGGCAATGCCCCTGTTAAATCGTGAGCTATACCTATTACTTAAACATGTATAGATTTAACTATTTAAGAGCCCGACTAGCTTCAGTGACTTCTACTTAGCGACATAAGGCAGTTCTGGGGACTATTCTTTCTGTAAAAACCTTACGCTTTGATGTAGCATTTCACACGAACTTTACTGTCAGCTGCGCCTCGTGCTCTCGCCGCGAGCGTTGCTGCAGCCGTTGTTGCAGGTGTTGCTGCTGTTGCTGGCGCTGCTGGTGTTGCAGCTGCAGCAGCTGTCGTAGCGCTGCTAGGCTTCGGCTGCGAGCCTTGATTGCATTCTTGATCAAGTCCTCTCGCAGCCTCAGTTCTGGGAGCATTGGTATTACGTCAACCTTAGTTCTGGGAGTATTGGTATTACGTCAACCTTAGTTCTGGGAGTATTGGTATTACGTCAACCTTAGTTCTGGGAGTATTGGTATTACGTCAACCTCAGTTCTGGGAGCATTGGTATTATTTCAACGATCTACTGGTCAAGTTATCATTTGTATACTTGGGTTTATTTTCATGAATCTTAACATGCTTTATAGTCAATAAATGATGATTTTTGTTCTCTGATAAACTTTGACTTTTAATCATCTGAGAGTGGATCACTAGGTGTCTCGAAACTAACTATTTACTGGATACATAGCACTAGCGAATGACTGCAAATTTTTGTTTTTTAGATGGAATTTATTTACGCTGATTGAAATTTAGTCCAATGAAGTCCTGACACTCTAGTGGAGGATTTGAAAGAAGGAAATCAACGTGTTAGAACCTTGAAAAACAGTTTTCACGAACGGGTTTTAACTTAATAGCTCTGTCTTTTATGATGGTGGGAGTACGCTAGTTAACATGTAATAGCTTTAACTGCGATGGGTTTAACTGAAGTTCAATATTCAATTCCAATTTAAAGTCAATTGTAGAAAGCATATTTGAAAGCAGCAAGCATTAACTGGATTGTGCCTTCATTTAGGTTTCATTGAGTATTTAAAAAAATTGTGTTAGTGACTGCAGGTCGGTCAGCAGCATTATGAAAATTCCCTCCGTGACCACCAGTGGTTCCCCTCGCAGGAAACATGGCAAGTCACGTGTGCAAGCACATACCATATAAAGCCCAGCATGTCGTGTGCTTGCCCTCATTTGCTATTGAATTATAAAGCTGTGCTTTACTTCTTTGTACTTTAATAAGGCCACCCGTACCCTTCAGGGCTAGGTAAATTATAAAACTAATTCCCTAACCTTGAAATTGGGTGTTGAGCGTGCTTTTCTCAAAGATTAAGCCATTCAAACTCAAACGCAAACATTTCTACAAAATTTTGCTAAAAGAAAACTGGAAATATGTTGCGCACGATTAATATATCTATCAGACCGTATACAGATACAAGTAAAATTTTTGCTTTTTGTAAAGTCTAACGATGAATAAAAGAGCAAAGAAAATCGCTCAAATAGAAATCATATAAGTTTAAAAAACATTTCAATAATAAAAAAGGTTAAATCCATATCTTTAACGTTGTCATGGTGCACAGAGTACTCGTTTTTTTAGAAAACTGGAAAAAAATATAACCGTATACAGTAAACAGCGATCGAGCGGATAATTACCAGGTCGACCAAGACGATGGGGAATTCCTCCCCGCGTATTAGTGAAAAAGTCAAATTACTTACACTCTGCAAAAGGAAATTGTATTTTTTCTATGTTTTAGTAAAAGCAGGTTCTTCAGCTTTTTTCATCCGAATTACTGTAAGCAGAGCGCTAAATTTTGCAATTTATTTCTAATAAAATTAGAGCGTGGACATTGAAAAGTAAGTAAGCAACCATTCGAAGAACATTTCAGAATTTTAATAATTGTATAAAATTATCCGTGACCCATTAGGTCCAATACTTGTGAGAGTAATTTTATCTTTTAAAATATATTTTCCATAAAATAAACATTTGTAACAAACCTCATCCACAATACTGTTGAGCATGTGGGATTAATATGATGCTTTAGATCAAAGAAGCGGTTTTTCCTTTGTGGTAGACGAAAACTTGAAGCATCTGCAATGTGAAACAGGCACTTGTTTTTCGCTGTTTTCTCACTGAAAGTAGGGAATTAAATTTCGCGTTATGCTGTCACAGACAGCAAACAAGCATACAAACAAACAAGAAAATGAGCAAAATTTTGTAAACGTAAAAGTACATATTTGCTGTGGAGAAACTACTTCATTTGAATACCGATATTCATTCATTCACACTTCGCTGAAAGTTCACTGACCTTGCCCAGTAATGAAATTCTGCTCAAATCAGCAAATATTTCCTACTGCTGACGCCAGCATGATTTCGAATACTTACTCGTCGTATGATTAATCATGAACTAGTACTCATACAGAAGTAAAATGGTTCAAAAAATTACTTTTTGGCAACTTTCTTGAGTGACACAAAACTCTTCCTTAATAATGAGCAATATGCTTGAAAATAGGCACTTATCCGGTCATTAGAACTTTGTGCATTTCATATAAATGACTCAGGTCATCCGCTTTTCCGAGAGCATGAGGAATTGGTTTGTAATTTCTTAGCGCTATGCAGCAATTAAAACACGCAAAAATTCGTTGCTTCCATAGCAACATGCCATGCAACTGACGTGGACTATCGTGCTTGCCATTAAATTACATCTGTAGAAATCTTTCCTTAGAATTGCTAATCAATTTCACAGAGTTCTGCAATAAGAAGACGCAAAATAATGGTTACTTCCATAACAACGAGTGATGCAACTATAATGGACTAAAGTGCTTGACTTTAAAGTATATCAGGGCCAATCATTGGGATTTGAGAACACGGTCTTAGTTACGCTCTGATATGCGCAAGAAAATTCCTATTATCATGAAGCGTAAAATTTGAGTCTAATTAAGATACAGTACTAGGGATGTAGATGAAAAATTGTAAATACGAACAAGCAGACTGAAATATAGACAGACAGCAAGTGTACGAGTGTTGTGATCAACTGTCTGGCGAATAAAGAGCACAGCATAAATGAGATCAGAAAGACGGTTTCAAGACGCCAGATAAACAGACGCCAGATACACAGACGCATGAACAGGAAAGCGAACAGACAAGCAGACGGACAGACATGCAAAAGAAGGGCAGACGAGCACTCACCACAGCTGAGAGCTGCCTGTTCCAGCTGCAGCGCTCGCAGCTGAGCCTTCTTCTCAGCTGCTCCTGCCATCAGGCGATTGCCGTCCAGCTGCAGCTGACAGTGTACGTTGGCAGCCAGTTCTTCCAGCTCTGACACAGCTGACTCAGCTTCTTCGTCCACTCGCTTCTGGAAATAGACACCACAGAATGTATCCCCTAACATTGCGTCGTCAGTTACGGAATTATTGCTAACGAGTGGAGAGGCCGCTCAGTGCTGAACCTGTACAGCCTAAAATATAAGAGAAAGTCATAACAAATCAACTGTCAGCTCACTTGGATGGATCAAATTTATTTCAAAGAAATCACTGCGCCTATAGGAGGAATATTAGTGCTCTGGATGCTCCCTATTGCTCTAGACGTACTGCTCGTTGCGAGGTAACCATTACTTGGGTTATTCGCGCATAGCGATCTTAATCTCGTTACCAACTACTTTTTTAATTCAAGGTAAGTTGTGGCCAGTGTTTTACTCTACCTATAGTTTTTTTATCTTTCGATTCAAAAGAAAATCCTAAGCATTATTTTTTACTAGTGTACACGGCTCGTTAAAAATGACGGGATTAAATATTTTCCTTGAATAAATGGGCCAGATGTGGATGACAAACAAATGTATCCATCCTAATAGTACCTGCGATTAAAATATTCTTGTATGCTTGCCCACTGGTGAAACTTGTATCACAGATACGGCCATTAAGCACCCTTATGAGCGTCACAGAGAGACGAAAGCAGCGCACACCGAACAAATAATAAAAAACAAACACACCAATGGTGTTATTAGATAAGATTATTTTACTGAAATAATTATGGGTTAAATGGAATTAATTACTTGTCTCGAGTGCGAGATAGTCATGTCAATCCAGGAATTCTTAAAAATCTATCACGAAATATCTCGGGTTCGTCTGTTAAGTAATTGAGTGCCTGCCTCCTATTTACAAGTATGTTGCACACTCGAAATACTAAGCTTTGGGTTAGTACTAGTAGGCTCTGTATACATATTTCTCCTTTCCAGAGGATACGCGCTCTTGAGCCTCAATTTCAGTCTCGTTTCATAATATTCTGATGCAAGTAGGCATAAAAATGTTAAATCATTTCCTGACAAAGGTATTCGTATCGAAATATAGGCGAAACCGTTAGGGCTTAATTAAGCTCGAGCTTATGCTAGGGCTATCAGAAACTCCATAATTCCTGATCACGAGCTTTCGCGGCTTCTCATCTTTTCAGAGTGCGGCTAAAGGTCAAAAACGCAACTGTGTTTACAACCAACCAACCTCCCAAACAAACAAAAATTCCACGCAGCTCACAATACCGGATTTTCAAGGATTTCACAAGGCTTCGCTTGCAACTGCAGAGGTCGTATGAGGCTCAGAGCTACGAATGAAAGTCGCACGGACAGCAATAAAGGCGGCATTGCAGGCCCACGCCAGCACCTGATGCAGCAAGGGTTGTCTGCAGTGCTTAGTCGCTGGGGTTTAGCAGGGTGCGCTTGCAGCTACTCCAGTCAGAGCACACCACGGTATACAGCTAATTTCGTGTACCGTTTAGTTTATTTGTCGCTTTATTTATTCGGTATACCGTTTTGTTTATTTGTATAGTTTATTTATTCTTTGTACCGGTTAGTTTATTTGTTTAGTTTATTTATTCCTTGTACCGGTTAGTTTATTTGTTTAGTTTATTTATTCCTTGTACCGTTTAGTTTATTTGTTTAGTTTATTTATTCCGCATACCGTTTGGTTTCCCCTCAGGGGGATACAACCTTTGTATCTATGGGAATTAGCACTCCCAGGGGGACTATGTGAGGGCCCGAGCTGAGGGTTAGGTAGGCTTCCTTTTTGTTGAAATAAAATAGGTTTTTGTTCTGTTACGGACCATGTTTTTTCGGTTCACTGCTGTCCTGTTTTTTCAACACCTACTACTTTCTTCTTCAACTTTGATCTTGTTTCATGAACTTCTTTCTCATCTTACTGTTTCTATGCCCTTTCTGCGTAGATTCCACGTTCCCTAAACTCCATACTAAATGGTGCCTTCCTCCTTCCTCTCTTTGGATCGCCTTTGTAGCGGATAGGGAGGCTTAAACTAACTAATAATCTAATCTACCGTTTGGTTTATTTATTTAGTTTATTTATTCCCTGTCCCGTTTAGTTTATTTGTTTAGTTTATTTATTCCTTTCACCGTTTAGTTTATTTTTTTAGTTTATTTATTCCGCATACCGTTTGGTTTATTTATTTAGTTTATTTATTCCCCGTACCGTTTAGTTTGTTGTTTAGTTTATTATTTCCGCATACCGTTTTATTAATTTAGTTCATGTATACCGTGGTGCACACACAGGCGATCCTCGAGCTATCCGCCATCGTGCCTTGGGCAGGAGTAAACTTCACCCATCAGTGCTTACCAACTAGGAGTCTCTGTGGTTAAATGTTTGAAAAATCAACAATGATTTTTGTATCAACTCTGTTGTAAATACGGTTTATCTTCTTCCTCTTCTTTTTTATGCGCATTTCAACCTACACGGATTAAAATTAGTAAGAGTTTGTCAGTCAATTCGATGCTAGATTCAAGTGATGAATAACTAGGGCTTATTTTTATACGTGTTAGTTATGGTGATATGCAACTCGAGGATACATACATTTTCTTCAATATCTGCTTTAATGTGTTGGGAAATGATATGAGGTGGGCAGGGTCAGCGTTAAAAAGCCATGAATCAGTTAAAAGTCTACTATGAGGTACAATGAGTCTGCCGTGAAATGCTATTGGTCTACTCCAGGTCAGTCACACGTTTGTTATGAAGTGATATCGGTCAGGTATTATATTCTTCTAAGTGTGCTCCAAGATGTTGCAAACTGCTGTTTGATGGTATCAGTCTGCAATTAGATATCACAGCTGACATTCAGATGCTATTAGCCTTCGAATAATTATACAATAATATGCTGCAGACTGCAATGTAATTTTTTTCTTCACAAGACGCTAGAAACTGCTTCAAAGGGTCATGAGTCTTCTAATAATTTACGAGAAGCTGCTGTAAAAGCTACCACTCAGTCTCATTCTGATAATTTGCTCAAAACTGCTCTGAATTACGATTAATTTTCGCATTCAAGTGATTTGCTTAACAACTTCTGTAAATTGCCATTACGCAGTCACATTCTAATGATTTGCTTAAAACTGCTGTGAATTACGATTAATTTTCGCATTCAAGTGATTTGCTTAACAACTTCTGTAAATTGCCATTACGCAGTCACATTCTAATGATTTGCTTGAAACTGCTGTGAATTGCTATCAGTTCGTCACATTGTAATGATTTGCTTAAAAACTACTCTTTAAAGCCATCAGTCAGTGACAAATGGTACAAAAGCATAAAAAAACACTGCGTTCAATCCATTAAAGTCCGTGTGACTTGAAGTTATTTTTGAAGTATTTTGAGGCATATCAGTGCTCAATAACTCCTGACGAATTCATCATGTATGAGGGCTGAATTTTCGAGCGATTAACATCGACGTAGTAGTACAACTGGCTGCGAACGCTTTTTGTGAACTTAACGAGACTACGAGCCGTCTTTCTAATCGAAGTCTTTAAGTTTGAGGTTTCAACAAAAAATTTTGGAATTTATAACACCAAAATAAACCTAGCCGAGCTGGAGAACTTACGCAGCCAGCAGTACCGCTACGACGATGTGAATAGTCTGAAAATGCAGTCCCTGATGTGTACCAATCTTCGACTGGTTGCCGCAATAAGTGTGAAAAGCATTAATGTGCCAGACCACACGTACCAGTGTCTGGTGCAGACCGTCCAGCTGCAGGTGGTGCCTTGCTTGTGTCTCCTGCAGACTGCGCGTGAGTTTGGTCTGTAGTCGCACCTGCAGCTGCTGCACAGGCAGCTCTGCGTGCAGACTCTGCAGCTGCAGGGAAGCTTCTTCTATCTCGCGCTGCACTGCAGACACGCGCGTCTGCTCTGCAGCGATTTCTTCCTCGACTGCAGGAGCATGTGACAAAATTGATAGCAATTTGGGATTTATATCCGTTGAGCAGCTGGTACCTCAATATCAGGGCCAACCGATTGGCCTTTTAGGGCCAACAGGACCATATTGGACCTATTTTAAGAAAAAAATGTTGAAGGGAGGAAGAATTTGGATCACTTGAATTACGAACTCAATAAATAATGCCGAGGTGCTTATGTTTTCGTTAGAATGAAACGGGGGCTTTTTCTTCAGTTGATGTAGAATGGATGCTTATTATTTAGTTCAAATAAAATAGGGGGCTTTTTTTCAGTTGATTTGAAGTGGGGGTCTTATCTTCAGTTGAAATGAAAAGGGGTACCTTTTTAGTTGTAAATTTTAGGATTAGATTAGCTTGCATACTACAATAAATCTTTACAAAATTCAGTGAAATGGATCTAATACTCTAACATTAAGAATGAAGAGCGCGTCCTAATTGTATCACTCTTAAATTTTGCCTCTAATAAATGCGCGGAAGTAAATGTTAATTTCAGCAGTCTAAATTATTCATCCGGTGCTTCCTACCATGCTGTAGATATTTTATCTCAACACATACCGTGACGTCACCTTTGTGCGTAATTTCTGTTGAGTACGTCTTATAGGTACTGTTATTTCTTAATCTTTTTTGTAACTTCTCGTAGGAATAAGAATAACCATTACCTTCATGAACTACGATCTTGCGTTTTATGTATTATCTTGTGTGGTGAAGTTTGTCCTCGATTTTCAGTTGCTGCTACTGAGTCTAAAAAACAATTTTTCAGTGAAGAATTTTCAGGTTGTTAAAGGGGCACCGATCCTTTAGGTACGTAACTTCATTGGTGATTGATGGTCAGCTGATTCAAGACTTTTGCACAGAAAATTCTAATTCAGTAATCCGTTTCAAAATTATTAATAATCTTTAGTTTCCTGAAAATATTAATAACACTGCTAATTATATTGGACATTGAAGAGAACAAAACTTCAATAATAATGTTCATCATTGATTTCACTGTTTCAATTGTTAATAATTTTGCACTATAATGAGTAAAGAGACCAATTTACAATTTTGGGATATCTGAGTTATAATTTTGCGAGATTTAACCTTTCAATGTGAAGCCAACACGACAGCGGTAACTTAAATGACTATCTCCGCTCCCCCTACAGCCTCACGTCGGCACGGTGTATGGTTCTGCAGAATTACACAGTTCTTCTATACTATGCAGCTAGCCACTACACAAATTGACCTGCTATTCTTTATTAGGCTACTCTTAAATAATAGGTCAAATGTTCTGAAGTGAAACTTACAGCAATGGGGCATCTGAAATACGCAGGGCTCGTTTGAATTAATTTCATATTATTACCGAAAACACATTTGCTACTTTCTCGCGTTATACAACTGTTCGATTACTTTCCTGCGATGGGTTAAACTGAAGTTCAATATTCAATTCAAATTTAAATCAATTCTACTAAGCAATTTTGAAAATAGCAAACAATAACTAGATCGTGCCTTCATTTTGCTTTCATTGAATATTTGTAAAAATTGAGTTGGTGACTGCAGGTCGGTCAGCAGCATTATGAAAATCTCCTCAGTGACCACCGGTGGGTCATTTTGCAGGAAACGTGTTACGATAAGTGCAGTAGATTAAATACAACTGCATACAGTACAATAATTAAGGTTTTCATAGGATGCCGTAAAATTCATTGAACTTATCTGGGCCAACAAGTAGTCGAATTTTCAACACGGTTTTTCATAACCCTTAACAATAATTCTACTGATGCATCACTTGAAATAATAAATTACTTAAAATACTTATTATTTACGAAAGATACTTTCACGTAGCTACACACTTTGCTGGTACCATGGTACGATTTCTAGCTGATGGGATACAGTTCTACTATGAAAAAGGTTGTTCATGTGTAATTCCTTCCCTCTATGGAAACTCTTAACAGAATGGGGAATAAAATTTACTCTTTTACTTAACAGCCAATGTGTAATTTTCGTTAAATATTTCCAAAATAAGCCCTATATAAATTAATAGTTGAGAATGTTTTGGAATAACTTGGAAATTCGTTTGGGGAACTTCGTAGAAAAACTGAGAGGGTAACACTTCCTATTTGATGAAGTCTTCGTTAAACTCATCCCTTTGGTCTGTTTAATTCTCCTGACCCTCAGGGGTTGCCACTTTTTTCTGGAGCGGATGAGCCATTTTTCCGAATATGAGTTCTACTACAGTATAAAATTTGTGAGAACATGAGTCTGGTCTGAACAATCCTAAAATATTCCCGTGATACATCCCCAATCCAGCTCACTTCCTGTTTTACTCTACTCTACAACATATAAAAATGCAATTTTCGTACAAAAAATAAACGTATCATGTAGTACATGTGAGGCAAAACATTACTGGGTAGGGTTGGGGCTCCCGATTGTGGACCGAGTACTACGACAACTATAAAGAGTTTTACGACAACAACTAGCATCCCGAGTGCCTCAACTATTGTAAGCAGAGGAGTCGCAAGTGAATTAACTGCGGCAATGCCAAGGTCAAGTAATATATTGTCAAATTTGGAATTACCGCTTTTTAGGGGCCGTAAGCGAATCAAGGAGCCCCGAAATCTATGAGAGTAAATTATTTAGTCATAGAGCGATAGATTAGCTCGAAGGCTCCGCCAGCGGGAGCCACGGGATGATGCTCAACCACACCTTCATGGAAACCTTTATTAATGCAACTGTATGAAGCCAAGTTTCATTTACAACTTGAGTACCTAGTTATTAGCACAACTGATAAATTTAAACGTCTCACTTTTATCGAGAGATTGTTGCTTTTGGCAGAGCAGATCCTCTGAGGTTTTTATTACGCTGAAAATGTCGCCCAGTGCTGCCGCGGACTGCTCCATGCTGCAACACAGAAATGACAATATTGTATCTCTAGAGAAAAATCTGAAACTGGAAGAGTTACATGCATATATTAATAAACATGTTATATATAGCAGATGTTTTAGATTATTTTTTTTAATTTTTTTACCTAATTGCTTGTCAATAAATGAGCCGATCTCGATATGGAAGGCATTGGTTGGGATCCTCAGTTGTATTCATTTTTTCAAGCACCTTATTTTCTAGGCAGCATCGATATTTTTCATTCGGATAAGTTAACACAAATACATAAATTAGGGTTTTATTAATAGAAATGCCCTACAATAAGCTAAGAAGTTGTATTAGTGGAACCAACCAAGCACATCATTTGAATCTGTATTTCAAATAAACAAAACTGTCATCAAGGTATTCAGTGCGCTGCTCACTAAGATGTTCAATGTTTGCAACATTATAAAACCATTTCAGTGAAGCGATGGGGGTTTTACTTATAAATTTTGCCGATGTTCATTAAATAATCACTTTGGTGCACATGGAAACAGATTTGAAGAAAAGTATATTCTGATCAGCAGAGTGAATCAAATAGCTTGACACAGTATGGACAAAAAAAAACAGAAATAAAATTCAGTTACAATTATTTACATAGCAATCTTGTCCAATAAACTTCAAGTACTAGGGAAAAACTTATAAATGTATACCAAAAGCTTTAAGTTATTGCACCTTGAAGTTGACTGATGTTACTCCGCAATGCTTGAACTTAGATCAAAGGCAACCATTTACACGAAAATATTTTATAAATGCAAAATTACCAAATTCAATCAGTTAACTAGCAAACGTAAACGCTCTGAGATTTTTGGTTTGTACTAGAACTTATGTGCACAAATGTTTTTGATCATTGTCAATCGATCGCTAAATAATTACATTTAGAATACATATTGTATACTTATTTACACATAATGGATATCCTAAAAAGTTATTCTGTGACTTGTTATGTAGTAAAGTAAACGCATAAAATTTACTTTTTGTGTGAAAGTTTATTTTCCCATACTCATTTTCTCGAATATGTAAATACAACTGTTCTTGGTGTTAATCTATCGAAAACTGACGAATTGAAATAATTTCACGCAACTTAGAACCGGCGCGCCAAATTTTGATCGGTTGCGCGAACGCTCATTTGAACGCATTCTTTCTCCCTAAAAACAGGGTAAAATCAGGATAATTTGTCGCAGCTCTAGTTTCATATATAATGCATGTAAAATCACAAACTTAGTCTCAAATTGAAGCTAATACTTTTTTCTAGCCGTTACAATCACTCAAAACTTTTTTCCCGCCTGGAAAGAAGGGGAGCGGAGCTCCCCTTCAAGCTCGCTTAGTTTTGTTACAAAAGTGCAAGTGACAGCGGGAGCCATTGGATAGTCGTCACCAACGAATTGTCCCGCAACCGGGCTGAAGAAGGTGAAGTGCAAATCCAGCACATTTGTTCTTTAAACGGCTCACCGAGTGCCGATGTAAAAAAGCAT
>JACJUY010001959.1:0-34016 GCA_014220935.1 Platorchestia sp. MABIK
GATTACTCATACACGACAAGCGCTTTTATGTGGCTCGGTACACGAATACACGAAGGGCGGCACATTTGGCTCCGATGAACTCTTTGCGCCAGTACTATTAGGGCAAGCAAGAAATATCATAACCATTTTCTGTTTTGTCATAGTGAATATTATATTCTTTCCGAGCTCACCACTTGGCATACTGTATGATGCGTCAGTGTGAAAAATTGTCCAAAATCCCGATTGCCGACCTCATAGTTCTAGACGCAAAATAAATCAAATCTGTTCATTTTATTTCTTACATCAATCCCTCACGCTCGCATCACTAGCTCCTATGTTCTTTGCTTATATTTTCAATACGATTACGCACTAACGTGAGGGTTTTCAGCAATGCGTCACATGAATTATGTTTTCTTAGTCACTTGTATTTAAATGTATTACTAAAATCTGACTACCGCAACGAAGAGGAATGCATTTTTTTCGTGCTTTTTTTCAAATCTTGTTTCAAGAATTATCATGGGTATTACGATAACCATGCATAAATAGCATTTAAGGATCTAAATCATTTGTTTCAACACTTAACATGGGTATTACAATAAGTCAATAACCATGTATGAATAGAAATTAAGGGTCTCTATGCAATTTAATTAAGGTATTTGAATGCGTTTTTCGCTTTTATGTTCAATACATGTGAGCACTAATGAAAGTGTTTTTGAAATGAGCGTCGCGAGGATCGTGTTCTTTTAGTTACTTATATTTAAAATCACCGTAAAAATCAGATAAGGTAAGGGAGAGAACTCATTTTTGTTGTGCTTTTCTGTCAATCATTTTTTGTTTAAAAAATTTTACACGGGTATCACGATACCAAAGTGTTATTATCAGTTAAGGATGTTAAGGTTAAGGTGTTTTAAAAACCAATGTATCGACATTTCATGTTTGTACTTTATTAGGAATAAAATGTTTTTCTTTTCTTTTTTCTTTTCTTTTCTAGGCATGTGTGTGCAAAAAAATTTTCATGGCATCAATAATACTCAAACTACACTCTGATCCAATCCAGAAGGATTTCATACCACTTTCATTTTCAGCACAGCTCTTATACCACTTACTCTCTCTATACTACTCAAACAACACATTCACGACACTCTCCCTTTCTTGCTCATACTTACTAAATTCCTGCACAAAATCTTCAATTCTTTCCTTCACTCCCCTATCAAACTGCCAACACAATCTATTATTATTTTCATCCCTCTTCACGTGCATCTATTCACACTCAACTCTTAACACCTCACAGCAAACATAAAAAATCAGCTTCCAAAACTACCATTATAAAACATTTCACATCTAGGCACATTCTTTTGCATATACCAGATTGGTGTAGGCGTCATGCTAAGCATCCACTTGTTCAATCCGAAATCATATGCGTGTCTCTCAGGTTTTTTTTTGCCTCTTGCAGTCCCACTCTGGTCTTTCACCTCCAATATTCATTGAAAACTAGTCATCCGCAAGTCTCCCAATTCTCCCAATTGCATATTTACAAAATGAAACCTACTCTGAATGACACCCAAGGTGCTTTCCCGCTTCATGTTGCCAACACATAATTCAGTTGCTTAGTTTTTCCTTTACCTTTTACATTTTTTACCGTTGTTCGTGTTTTTTTCAAAGTTTAGATTTTTCATAGATACTTCTTTAGTGTATTAATTCTTCCTCTTTTGGTTGCGTTTTACAGAGATCTATTGCTAAAGGTGGACAGTTAGTCCAGAACGTTCAGTTATATTTGAAAATTTTTAACAAAAATGACTTTACGTGTAGCGATTTTCGCATTGCTTTTTATTTTCAAGCTGAGACGCATCAATCCTGGAGTTATTTTAGATCTCCCATTTCTATTATAAATTATCTTCTGCGTACTTACTTTTAATTCATGTCCCTAATATATTTTCTCTTATTGGCTTACACTGAGATTTCATTCAAAAACTTGCTTTATCCATGTTCAATTCTACATTCCCTCAATTCTTACCGTAAAATTCAACACAGCTTTTATCATTTGTTCTGTAAATAGACTTCATCTTAAATCACTTATATCAGCTTCTGTAGCTGTCCATTTTGGAGCACCCAAAGCTAGACTTCCTACCCTACATAGTCTGAATCACATCCCGCTTTTCAAGGTCACTTCCAGTCCAGGCTAAAGCACTCATATTTTAAACAAACATCGGCATCTTAGGATGCTTTATTTCCAATCAAGCCTGATACATATGATCTTAAGCATTGGTTTTTCAAATGTCTTATAACTAACACTATATATAGGACACCATGACGGTTCCCCCGTGAAGGCGGTACCCATTTTCGACACCTGGGTTGAGTGGGGTATTGTGCTTGAGCTCTCCCTTATACCCAACGGGGAAAATCGCCGCGCCAGTGCCGGGATACGAACCCGGGCCTCCAACATGCAAGGCCGATCCCTTAACCACTGTACCACAGCGAGCACGTAAAAATCATATTAGATACAGCAACGTACTTCCACAGTCCTCTCACACATTCATACATGATTGCTCTGTATCTAGCCCTAAAACTTGACCATCCACTCTAGTGCATAGATTTTTACACCTTCTTATCCATAGATAAATTTCAATAATTTTCAATTATAATCAAGAAATTTGTATTTTCTTTAACCTATTCTGATTTCTCCAATATTCTACAGTCTGCCTGAATCAGTCTCATCCCCATTTATAATCCTAACCTTTTTTTTATCTGCACCAAAGTTCATCTTGAAATCTGTACTTTAACTATTCACAATGTCAAGCATCCTTTGTAGTTCATGCCGAGATTTCCTAACCACAACTTCATCATCAGCATACAAGAATCAACTCAGTCTCTCCTCATTAACTTGCAGTCTTGAGCCACTCGTTCTCAATCAAACTGCTAATTCTTCTGCGTACAGCCCAAACAACAGGTGAGACAGAGTACAACCCTCTATCTCACTCCTCGTACACTCTGCACTTGCCCAGTTAAGTTTCCTAACATGTAGACAGTGCTTGTGTTCTCATACAGACTTTATAAATGTTTATTATTTATTAACTAAATCTAACTTTTCTCAAGATTTCAAACAGCCCTACCTATCTATTTTATCATAAACCTTTCCAATATCCATGAATGCCAAACATACCTACCTTCTTATCATCTTTCCTCCTCTGCTCAATTGTTTCACTCACAACAAAGAGATTATTTCTACCACGTCTAACTTGCCTGAAATCATTCTGTTCTCCCAGGACTTCTAGTTTTTCAACGAAATATTTCAATCTATCACTCAAAATGACACTTTAAATCTTACATACAGTGTCAGCCAATACAATTGATCAGTAATTTTTAAATTCTTTCATACTCTTGTGCCCACCCTTTTCCAATGGAACTACAATACACTTGTTCCCATGAAAGAATTTCAGGAAACTTTCTTATGCCAGGACACAATGGCAAATTGGAACTAGACGTAGCAGTGTAGCGAATTTTGTGAACTGTAAAGAAGTACCATAAACAAATCATCACCATAAATTAGAACTAATATAACTTGAAATTAGTTTATAAAAGGTTTAGTCATAAAAAACTGTCAATATGTATATCTTTCCTTATTTACGAGGAAGAATGAACTCATACTGGATCGAGTGATAGGAGCGTCGCACAACTCCTCAAACTACGCTTGTTTACAAACTCATGAGCAGGACTGCAACTGAACGAACGCGTTCAGAGTGAACGTCACTCATCATATTAAAAGACAATTTTATACCCTATATCATGTTTTAAATATCCTTTAAATATTTCCATTAGAAAAATGAAACTTTCAGTTGTTCGATACGGTAAGTTTTTTGTTAAAAAGTCCTTAAGCGCAATAGTAAATCATCATTTTTCCCTTTGTACGGGCCCGGACCGAAAAATTCCAGTCTGTCTTAAGGGGCTTTCACACGATCAGTTTTTTCGTCAGTCACACTCACACTCATTGACTGTGGTCAAAACACTCGCGTTCACACGTACTTCTCGTGACTGAAGTGGCGCTCCGCTAGCAGGCTCGGCGGTAGTTTACAATGTATTGTCGGGATAGGTTCGCCGTGTCCAAAGCAAGCTTATTCATTGGCTTTGCGATCAAAAAGGGGAATAAACTCCGCAAATAGATATTGGGATAATGAATGGCTAGCTCAACATCCACAAAATCGGAGTTGGAACCAGATTTGCAGCGAGTGAAGGCTAAATGACCAGATTTCGTTCACTAAACATTTGCGCATTTCTTTTTCCTTGTCGCAGCATTTGTAAAATTTAGTTACACTAAATCTAACAAATACTACGACTACTACAAATGCAATAATCTACTTTTAAAAATTTCAAGTCAAGGTAATATTTTACGCCCGTTTTATAAAGTTTGCATCTACCAACGTGTAATAGTACATCCCGTAAATTGAATTTTTTTCTATCAGAATTATATTCGTTCATTTCCTAGCAACACAGTGACTAGGATTTAGAAATAACAACTGAAATCTGGCTCAAATTTGTTAGAACTGAATGATTGAATGCACGCGTAAATCTGGCATTCGCAAGCAAATACTTTAAACATACGAATAAGCCTCTCAAATTACTGCGTGATAATATCTAATAATTCATGTGAATGTGACAGCAGTACGGGTAAACTAATAAAGGTTTAAATTTATTTCACGAAACATTTGCATGCTGAAATTATATGTTAAGGAGAATTCATCTAAAAAGTTTTTTGTGTTATTTTGAAAATGCAGGATAAATTGTTGAAATCGCACTTACGGCCAAATACTGAATTGTTTCATTCTAATGAACAAAAATAATGTGCCTTTTCAGTATTTCTCGAGTGTATATTGAATAAGATTGAAAGTTCTGTGTAAATGGCACTGACACTGCAACAGGGCGAATGCATTATAATATGTTTGTAACAAATTAACTATTGTTTCCCGCATCACTGTGAATACTGGAAAAGTACGCATCTTTGAATTAGGTGGTACCCCCTGGAAACTAGTAGATTTCCTGGAATCAAATGCTCTTAATTCTTTCCTAAACTATCTTCGTAACGTATTAATTTTTTTCTTCAAACCATTCTCATTAAACTAATATTGTGTTGTTTCATTAACAAATTTGAGCGACTTGCTTCTTATATTCGTTGCTTTGCACTTTCTACAAAGTAGGCTCCTCATGAAAACAGATTATTTATTATCGAGACCAGGCGGAGAACATTTGATACGGGAGAACGATTGCACCCATCCTCACTAGACGCCGGGAGGGCAGACTCTGACGCGCAAACAGAAGCTTTTATATATAAAGGGGCTCTCACACGATCAGTTTTTCTGTCAGTCACACTCACACTCACGGCTCCGCAACACCGTATTTGGGCATGCGTGCTCTCTTCGCTTTCTATTCGGCCCTCATTGACGGCTTGGCTTGACTGTCGCTTTGTTCCTGTTTGCGTGTCAGTGTCTGCCACGGTGGTGTCTGTCCTCCCGGCGTCTAGTGAGGATGTCTGCGATCGATCTCCCGTGTCAAATGGTCTCCGCCTGGTCTCAATGATAAATTAGCAATTTTCATGAGCAGCTTACTTTGTGGAAAGTACAAAGCAATGATTACAGGAGTAGAGATGTAAGAAGCAAGTCGCTCAAAAATGTTATTGAAGTAATAAAGCAACACAATATTAGTTTACATGAGAGTAGTTTGAAGAAAAAAATTATTACGCTTCGAACCCAGTTTAGGAAAGAATTTAGAGCATTTGCTTCCAAGAAATCTATTATTTTGCATGGGGTAGAACCTATTCAAAGGTGCGTACTTTTTCAGTACTCATTATGATGCGGGAAACATTAGTTTATTTTGTTACAAGCAGATCATAATGCATTCTCCCTGTTACAGTGTCAGCGCCATTTTCAAAGGAAAACCAATCTTATTTAATATTCACTCAAGAAATACTGCAGAGTTACTTTATTTTTGATTATTAAAATTTAAAAATTCGATATTTAGCCGTGAGTGCAATTTCAACACTTTATCCGGCATTTTCAAAATAAGATAAACAACTTTTTCCTGAATTCTCCTCAACATTTAATTTCAGCATGCAGATGTTTCGTGGAATAAATCTAAACGTTTATTACATTACCCGTACTGCTGTCATATTCACATAGATTATTAGATATTACCGCACAGTAATTTGAGAGGCTTATTATATTTTGTTATTTTTACTTGCGGATGCCAGATTTACGCGTACAATCTGTCATACAGTTCTAACAAGTGTGCGCGAGATTTCAATTGTTATTTCATATTCTAGTGAGACGTGAACATCATTACCCTTCTGAGGTGTTAGTGCAAAATAGACCGTTTAAAGTGGAGTGCGCTTGTGAATTCTCTTGCGGAAGGGTGTCCTAAAGTGCAAAAAAGTGATTGACGAAGTTTTTGCATTTAAATTTCTATAAGAAGCTGAAATAGTTGTTCGAGATAAATGAGCAAAGGTGAAAAAAAGCCGGGAGGCTCGACAGCCTCTCGGCCAGCAAAAGCAAATAGCCAATCGGCTCCTAGCAGCCTCCACAAAAAGGAGGGAGGCAAGGCTCAATCCCACGTGAATATACCAAACTCGGCACCAGCTTCTTCAAAGTTTCAACAGAAGCGAAAGCGGACTTCTCCTCATCCGAGTTCCTCTTCAAAAAGAGGATTAACAAATGCAAAAAATCAACCCAGTAATAGGCAAGATAGCAACGATAGCCTAATCTCAATAGACTCCTCTCCACCAGGTATTCTATCAGAGACAGAAAAACCTGGTGTAAACCAGGTAGAAAATCAGGAGGGTGCACCAAGGGGCCCAATGCAGGAACAGATGGGACAAAGCAGGGGGAATACCCAAGAACCTCACTTTGCCCAAATGAACTTGTCTGACCCTGCCTTCCAGGAAAATATCCCAAACTCGACCAAGACTGCCCACATAAAATGCCTGGATCCAAACAAGAAACTCTCTCAAATTAACCCTTTTAAGCTAGCCAAGACTATTGATCTGATGTGGGGTGAGGTGGAGGGGGTGCAGCACCTAAAATCAGGGGCTCTCTTTATAACTTGCAAGACTCAAACTCAGCTGTTCTCTCTACTTTCTGCCAAAACAATTAGAGTTGACCCATCAAATGAATTTCGCATTCAGGTATCCATTGCTCTAAATTCTCAATCAGTACAAGGAAAACTGTATGCTCCAGAGCTAAATGGGGAACCAATGAGGGAATTACTTGAATGCCTAAAGGAACAGGGAGTGATTGCCATTAGAAAACTCTTCAAAGATCCTGAACGTGCCCATGTCCTTCTCTTTGTAGTCACCTTTTTTGGACAAACTAGACCTCCCTTCCTGAAAATTGGATCCAGTCGTTATAAAATAGATCCATACATTCCTAACCCACTCCGCTGGTATAGATGCTGCCGCTGGGGGCATGGTTCAGCTTTTTGCCACAGCGCACAACGCTGCAGCCGTTGTGGCCAAAAAGGACACAGTGGTCAGGTCTGCAAAGAACCAGAAAGCTGCATCAACTGCAGCGGAGAGCATGACGCATTATCCAAAAACTGCCCAGTGTACATCAAGGAAGTGCAGATCTGCCAAATCTCTATGGAACAAAATGTATCATTTATTGCAGCAAGAAAACAAGTTGAGGAGTCTCACACTGATCATATACAATCACAATCAACAAGAAATTCTGAAGCAAATGCAGCTTCTTACCAACTAAGGCAAACAAACCATGACTATCCCCTCTCCCAAAGTCACAATTCCAAGCCCACAAGGGAAAACCAGCTGCAAATTGTGTGGTGGATGGTAGTGTGCATTCCTCTCTCTCACAGCAGGAAATGATGGGAAGGTCTTACTCATCTATGTGTATCACTCCAGGACAAATATCTTCAAAGCACCATAAAAATAACACTGCTTGCTCTCAAATTACCATAAATGAAGATTTTGATCCTACTCTGCCTCCCCTTCCCTCACTAACTCCTTGCCCAATCCCACATTCTCCAACACAGGAACAAACTGAAACATCCCCAAATAAAAAACAAACAACAAAACAACAAACTCTACTCTCCTCTTCATCAGAAATCCCCACATGGATTTTATCTCTCATTCCGCTGGTCATCAAACTTATCCTCTCCACCACTCTAAGTGAAAAAATAGAATCCATTGTAGAAATAGGTTCTCTCCTGCAAGTGGACTCCACTGTTTCATCTCTCCTCTCTCAGCTGGGCTACACCTCTTTCTCCTCACAATGAACTACAAAATTATCCAATGGAATATCCGAAGTTTTAACAAAAACCGGCCTTTTCTCCAGTTAGCAGTAGAGGAACTCTCCCCATCTATTATGTGCCTCCAGGAAACAAGGATCCCTACATGCAAGGTCAGGTGGGAGCCATATGGTTATGACATGGAGTGTCCATGTTTGTTATATGGATTCTACCTGCCCATACTATGTGGAAAACACATGGACTTTTGGAAAGTGGTCCCACCTGGTACCCACATGTTTAGGACACGTGTAGAGGATGTGGGTCCTACATGGAAACCACATGCTTCGTGGCTATCCCTCGCTTCTGCCAGCTAGGATCCATGTGGTAATTACACATGGGTTCCTTCTATAAATCAAGCAGACTTACCATGAATTCTACCGACGTGTATTATACATTGTGTCCATGTGGTAATCAAAGTTGGTTGGTCGCTCCGGTGTGACGGTGCCGTTGTATTGCCACGTCTTGTAGCAGATGACTTGTTGAGAAAATATAGAACACGTCCCCCCAAAATGCCATTCTCATCACGCACTAAACCATGATACCAAACATGGTTATGTTGTGTTAACTGATCGTAAATGCTTCGCGATTTGCTTAGTAGTTATTTATCAACCACTAGCGTATTTAGTGGCAAGAGTAATGACATCTCAGTATTCATAGAGTTTCATGGCAGCCATCACCACTCTTTGTAGCGTGTTTTAGTGACATGTACAGGAGTATTATACTCATATTTATGTCACAAGGCTGTTATTTAAAGAGGCATGCGTGCATTGTGAATGAAACTATTCAACCGACGAACTCGGAGCAATTTAGGAATCGAGATATTTTTTCTAGAACGTAGAATTTAGGAAGGAAGCATAAAATACAACGTATAGTCTATTATTCACACATTTTCACTCTTTGCCTCATAATATATGAAATTAAAAAATTAAATTCTTCTAGATTAAGGCTCCCAAATAAGAATGAAAACTATGAGCCCTCCATGGCACAACTTATACCACGCCCTATATGTATACGCGGTAAAGAGCTTTCGAAGGATTATTTCGAAAAAAAATTATGTGATGCCACCCGGCTAAGTGGACACAAACCCCCGATTTTAACGGGCACAAAGTCACACAAATTGCCTAACCCAGACTAGGGTCGGTAACGATTTTAAATAAAGATAATAAATACGCTAAGCTGAGCATGGTTTCAAGAAAGGGTAACCAATGATGGTAATTTTGTACCATCTCTATTAGAAATAAACTGTTTTTCTTTTTCTTGTTTTTCTTTTCTCACCTGTTCGAAAATAATGTTCAGGAGAACTCTTCTCAATAAAGCCGGCTGTCCAAGAACCTCAGGGTCCTGTGGTCGCGAGGAGTTTTAACCCACGACCACCGGAGCGTAAACATTTGAAGTGCTCGGGGCCACGGCTGATGTCTGTATGACGTGGCAGGCACTAGCGACCGCCGACGTCAACTTGTCCGAATCCGTTGCTGTGACTTGGGACTCGGAACAAGAAGTGTAGACGAACGTTTAGAGTTTTCAAAACGTCTACAACCGAAGATGTGAGGAACCCTCACCATTGCTCCGCTTAGTCTTAAATTATTTGCTTTAATGATCTCAGGCTGATTAATTGGACTGCAGCCCAAGACCCTATATACTGCGGAAGGCCTTTAAATATTGCCTTACTAAGTTCGCAAAGGACCTCAGCTTAGAGCAATGGCTGGAATTTCGACAGAATGATTATTCATAATAGCCCATTGTCTTAAATCGTCTTTAATGCCCGGTTTCGAGTCTCGGCGCTGTTGGCGATTTTCTCTGTTGGGTATAGGAGAAAAATTCTAAGCACAATACCCCACTCTACCCAGGTGTCTGAAATGGGTACCCGTCTTCGACCGGGGGAAAGCGTCATGGCGTCCTGGAGTTAGTTATAAGGCATTTGAAAAACCAATGTAAAAGATGATATGTATCATGCTTCAATTGGAAATAAAGCATCCATAGATGCCGATGTTTTTTTTTTTTAATGGTGCCTTCGGTGACAGGTGCATTAGCATATTCAACTTCACTCAATTCAGAAAACTCTTCCGAATCATGTAAAGACTGCCTGTCCGTTTCGTTTGATTCATTCTCAATAATATCATCTTCACTTTCATTCGGCAATCTCACTTCGGTTTCCGTGGAATTTTCAACTCTAGCTTCAGATGGTTTTTCGATACAAGACGCATCATTCACGCGTGACGATGACGGAACTTCAAAGAAACTTTGTTCTCTCGAACTTTGTGAATTTATGCAGTCAGGTTCACTGATATTTTTATCAGGATTCGCTAAAGTATTGGGTCTGTCCTTTCTTTTCAACGCAGCTTCATTTTCAATTGCACTCCAAATTAACTGAGAGGTTTCATTAATTTGATAATAGTTCCTTTTCCTCCCCATCATATCTGAACTGAAAGTATAACTGAAAAATAAATTAGTAATTTGATGCCTCTTTTTTGTTATCAAGATGACAATGCTTGTGTAAATTGCAAAAAAAACACAGCTTAAGGGACGTTAATTTCATCATTCTCTCGCACCCGATCAAGGATCGAGCCAGCTGACGTGCTTTCAAATGTTTTACCAGGGCACACACACGTACGACAATAATCAAATAATACTTTGGACTAGAATACTACCCGGGAAACAGCATAGCAAAAAAATAATGTGAAGACTTATAAATCTTCAAAATAAAAGTTAGCGATGTAATTCACGAAGTAAGAAATAAGAAACAAAACTTCCCAATCAAATAATCGTACTTATGGATTTGTAATGAGTATTTTAGACGTAAAATGCTTTCGTATATATATTCAAATCTTCTAGCTCAAAAACCAAAGTAAACTTTTGATAAAAAAACAACCTTCATATATACTATTAGCAATTATGACCAGTCTGGTATAACATTATGAATAAAAAAAAGCCAAATTGTTTCAGCACGGGTTGAGAAATTGCGCAATAAAAGTTTTGTTACCGTCGACAACGGGGAATAAATAAAGAAGTTCACCACATTTTCTTTTGAAAGGCCACCCGAACATTTCAAAATTTTGGTGCACAAGTCATATATCCTTAAAGATAAGCTTTTGCCACTCGCGTTAGAAGTATCATACTACTACTCAGATACATAATGAAATAATCTAATGATAATGATGAATGAATTATTGGAAAAGAACTTCTACTGCCCTAATCGAATTTGTAGAAAATATTCTTAACCATGCGCACATTCACTTGAAATATTAAAGCTTACTGTGTTCATTGTAGGCGGCGCCTTCCTTCGATTAAATCCAAACTTTTAATTCACCTTGGACGTAGTAATTATTACTATTGATTTCCTTCAAAAATTTAAATAAGTTATCATTTTCATCACCTTCTCTTTAAGAAAACTGAATTTGTACTCACAATTAAGAAGCAACGCTTGTTTTGAATCCAACGCTTCTGGAAACCCTTCAGGGAAAGGTTCACGTATATATAAGAATTAGAAATTTTTATATTTTTAAACGATTTCCAGCGCCTCTCACTTCCCATCACAACGGTGTGCTTAAGAGAGAAAACACAGTACTATTAATATCAGATTAAGACAACTTCAGCACCAAAATTAGCTACAGTTCAACAGGAAGTAATGAGTAATTTACCTCTCATAACGTCTTAACCAGCAGCGAATGAAAACTATCCTCGGTATAAATGTCTCTAACATCGACAGTGAAAATATTGTTTCATTAATTATCCTTTTCATTCACTCATATTAACTAATACTGTGAATTGAATGATGTTCACAGAATTCTGGAAGAGCACACCTCACACTGATCACGTCTTGAGCAACTCAACAGAACTAACGGTCGGCGGTCGCGCACAGAACACTATTACAGAAGTTATGGTCTGTGGTCGCGCCAAAGCGTCTAGATGAGGGGAGGAGAGGGAGATCCTTACGTCGTTTAATCCAGTCTGAACGATTGAGCTGCCAGATGCCAATGCTTTCGAAATCGAAACGTCAAAACTTATCCAAATAGTTACTTGTGTGCTTTTCAATTTATCTATTGGTGTTTTCTGTCCGTCAGTACTATCAAACGAAAGCTTTCGAAATGGTATCACATGCATATATAGAATTTAATTATTACAATTTTACGTCCAAAGACTTCAGCATACCACTTCATACACAAAGATAACCTTATTAGTTATTACAATTGTTTCAAATGAGCATTACAACTGAATAAAACACAGCTAAGTCTTGACAAGGCGAATGTTAGGTTTTTCAGCACATGGAATTTCTTTTACTGCAGCTTCACCCTGAATACTACAAAAAATAAAGTACGTACCTGACCCAGAACCTAATAGCAGTTAAATTTGGGACTAATCCGACACATAAGCTAGTTATTGATTTTAAATGCAGAATTTAATATGTGCTCTGAAAGACATCTTTGCGATTTTATCAAAACACGTATAACTGCCATTTTATTATAAATCTATACAAGGTTTTTTTAACAATGACGTTCAAAAGCAAGTGCATTGCACACACACGTGCCTCCCATGGGGAAAATTTATTTAAAACCAATGTGGTTGCTAATAGGAAATTCCACGTGGACCCCACGTATCAAAAACAGCATTTAATGTACTAACATGACTATGATGAGTATATTCAATGGCAAATCCATTTTGCCAGCTGAAATCCACGAAACCACTAACTAACCATGTGGCATCCATGTGACATTGTATGTAGGGATGTCTCTTTCTTCTCCTCTGGCCTTGGGTAGACGGACAGCATCAGTTAGATCTGATAGACCTTGTGGCAGCGGAGGAGGAACAGCAATTTTTTCCTTTGTGCAGGTCCCAAGGATAATCATAGATCTGCAGACATCTCTGGAAGCATGGGCAGTTAAATATGCACTCAAAGACAGCTATCTAACAGTATGCTGTATTTATTTACCTCCTGCTCTAGATGTGAGTAATCTTGCTCAAAAACTGGAGGACATCATCCACAACCTGCAAAATCCCTACATCCTGTGCATGGATGCAAATGCCCACCATCAGTCATGGGGATCTGCCCATTCAGACCGAAGGGGACACATCATTGCTGAGTGGTTGGTGAGAAACCAGCTGGCAGTCCTAAATACAGGAGACCCAACTTACATAAGCTCAAATGGTACCTACACACACATTGACCTCTCCATCACATCTAGTAATTTTGCACCAAAGCTAAAGTGGAAGGTTCACGCTGATCACTATCAAAGAGACCATTTTCCAATTGAAATAGAAATAGAATATCAAGCAAATCCTATCCCCAAGCAAAAAAGATGGATTCCTAATAAAGCAAATTGGGACCAATACAGATCGATAGTTTCCCTACCATCCCAATTTTTATCCCCAACAGAGGCCTGCAGTGCCATTGAAGGCAGGCTGAAGGCAGCTGCTGCAGAGACTGTGCCAACTTCAGGAGGGGGGGGCAAGCACAGAAAGGAGACCCATTGGTGGTGGAGCAGAGAATGCTCAAGTGCCCTTAAAAACAAAAGAATTGCTCTTTCCAGATACAGAAGGAACCCAGGAAATTTAAAAATTTGGATTGAATATGAGCAAAAATCGGCCATACTGAGGTATACCATCCTGAAAGCTCGCCAAACAGGCTGGAGAGAATTTGTCTCTTCAATTTCTGTGGGTTCTGACTCTTCAACAGTGAGGAGGAAGGTGAGGAGTCTGAAGTCCTCCCCCAGGCCGGTGCCCATCTCACTGATGAAAAAAGGCGTGCTTCTTATTTCTGAGATCCAAGTAGTAAACACTCTAGCTTACGAATTTGCAAACAGGGGTATTTCTAACTTACCTGTAGGGCTCTCTGGTGATTTTCCTCAAGTAGACAGAAATAACATGACATGGTACAATGAAAATATAACTATCTTCGAGCTAAAGGGCGCCCTAAAAAAAATGCGGGCCTCTTCCCCAGGTTCTGATGATGTAATATTGCCATTTTTAACCAACTTACCTGAGCCCCAGATATTAAAATTGCTGAAATTTTTCAATTTTGTCTACACCCACGGCCTTCCACGACAATGGGGACACGCTCACATCCTCCCGATCTCTAAACACGGCAAGCCAGCATCATTGGCATCATCATATAGACCTATAGCCCTCACCAGCATCCTATGCAAAACCATGGAAAGAATTTTAGTACATAGACTATTAAAAATGCTAGAAGACTCTCATTTTCTAAATAGAAACCAAAGTGGATTTCGCCCTAAGTTCTCAACATATGACTGTCTCTTCAGGTTGGAATCACACATACGCTCAGCTCGTATGCAGGAAGACAGTGTGGTCTCGGTCTTCATTGATATTTCCCAAGCCTTTGATTCAGTCAACCATACCCTTCTACTGAATGAACTGGTATCCATGGGAATAGGGGGAAATATGCTCCTCTTTGTCAAGGGCTTCCTGTCACATAGACGAATACAGGTCAAAAACGGTGGCTCGCTTTCTTCGCCTTTCCCCATAACAAGAGGAGTTCCGCAGGGGTCAGTTCTAAGCCCCACACTTTTCCTCATTTTCACAAATGATATCTTTGAAAGCTGCTCCGAACAGATTCAATATTCTAAATATGTAGATGACTGTGCACTGTGGGTTGCAAACCAAAACATTGACGAGGCTATCAAATTGCTTCAAAAAGCCTTAAACTCCATAGCAGCATGGGCCAACAAATGGGGGCTCACCCTATCACCTGAAAAATCAAAAAGCATGATATTTACCACAAAGAGAAAACTTTCCCCTCAAAAATTGAAAACAAATGAAGACTCAATAGAATATGTCTCGGTATACAAATTCCTGGGCATGACACTGGACAGCAAACTCTCCTTCAAAAGTCACATCAAGGACTTGCAAAGCCGCTGTAAGAAGGACTTACGCCTTCTCCAAATAGTAGCAGCAAACAAATGGGGCGACGATTTCCCCACTCTCAGATACTCTTCTCTCATACTCAGCAAATTAGACTACGGCTTTTTTCTCTTTCACTCGGTGGCGGACTCCACCCTTAAAATCCTGGATCGCATTCAATACGCCGGAGCAAGAAAAATGCTTGGGGCCCAGAGATGCACCCCGGTTCTTCTACTGGAAGCTGAAGCAAACTTGCTCCCCTTGAGGTTCCGTAGGCAGTTGCTGCGGGAAAAATATGGCACCCGTGTTCTCACCAACAACCACCATCCAGTCCGAGAGGAAATCTGTGCTTACTCTCCCTTTAACTTTCACTCTATTCAATGCCGGCCACTTCCAATACTAGCTATCTTGCATATGCAATTCCAAGAAATGGGAGTAAAAATTTCAGATATTCCTGTCTCCAACAGAAACAATCTCTTCGGCCATCCTCCAGTGGAAGTTCATGACTCCCTTCACAAACACTCGAAGCTCTCCATACCAGATGACTCGTGTAGGCAGCTGTTCTCTGAACTTCGAGCAAAGCACAGATCGCGCACAGCTGTCTTCTGTGATGGGTCCAGAGCAGGAGGCCAGAGTGGAGTAGCGGCCTGGTGTGACCCTGATAGTCTTCTAGCCCACCTTCCAAGCTATTCTTCCGTATTAACAACTGAACTTTACGCAATATATGCCGCAATCTCTTTTTTCTCCAAACATCAAGGACAATACGTTATCTTCTCCGACTCTCTAAGCTCCATCCATGCTCTGCAAAATCTACACAGCTCCTCCCACTTTCTTGCTCTGCTCATAGCAAACTCTCTCTTGAAATTCCCAAACATATTCATCATAGAATGGGTCCCCTCACATGTGGGCATTATGGCCTTTGTAGACGTGCGGAGTCTTTAACGTCAGTTGACTACAAGTGCACTAAACGCCGCCCATTTGCTCAACGCCCCGCCCACTTTTTGACTACTCGCAGCCACGCTGTAGTCAACATCCACGATCAAGCATGTCTTGATTCAATTGACTGCAGCTGCAAGATTGCCGGTGGTAATAATGTGGCTAGTGCTGTGCAGACATTCATGATGTGCACACAATGGCTTTCTTGAGATAATTTTGTGACATTAATTGAGATGTACGAAGATTTTTCATGTTTATGGAATACTAAACTGCAAGAGAATAAAAAAAACTCTAGAGATGACGCTTATCGAAAAATTACAGACAGTCTCCCAAATTACACGGTATATATGGCTATGAAGAAAACAAAGAAATTTGGTTCTAGAACTGATGACGTGTACAAACCAAAACTATGGTGTTGTGATCTTTTTAATTTTTTGAAAGATGATGTTATCTGCGAAACTACCTCATTTTTAATCTCAGGTATGTTACATGCAACATACATCGAACAATAGTCCTGATTTGGATAAAGTGCTTAGGGAAGTGAAACTATTTTAGGTAATTTTTCAGATCCTTTTCTTTAAATTTGTAAGTAAAGGGAGATTGCATACAAAACTTTTATTGACAATTTTCAATTGCAATATGTATGATACATAAATACATGTATACAAATGCAAACATTATTAAATTTAGTAAATCAGGAGGTTCAATATCTAGAAATACATAAATTATTTCTAGTGTTTTATTTCGTACTGCAATCACACACAAAGCTAGCTCTTCGCTATCATCAGATGACGACACACTGCGTCTACGAAAGCTTGTGAGATACTGCGTTGACTGCAAGCGGTAACTACTACGTGTATAAGCAACGGCTGCAGTTGCGCACGCAGTTACTCTCATGGGCGTGGCTTCATGTGTACACCAGTAGTCAACTGACGTTAAAAACTCCGCACGTCTATAATGGCCTTAAGGGGAAACGAAAAGGCCGATGAGTTGGCCAAAACAGCAGTCAAAATTACTTATATTACCCCTGTAGCTATGTCCTCCAAGGAAATCGGAAGCTTTCTTCTCAATTATTACCAAACTAAATGGCAGTCCGAATGGACTGCTTCTACAGTAAGCAGTTGGTCACACAAACCCAAATTAGGGACTGCACCCTACTTATCCCTGCCGCGGCGGGAGCAAGTGATCCTTTCGCGTCTCCATCTGGGTGTGTGCCGACTGACACACCAGCATCTGTTCAACCGAACCATGCCGGCGATGTGCTCCTCATGCTCAGAGAAATGGCCAATAAGCCACCTGCTGCTGAAGTGTCCGAGACTCGCTGCTGCACGCAGATTTTTGCTCCAGGCTTGTGCAGATCTAGAAATAGTGCCTACTCTACAGTCCCTGCTATCAGATGACTTCAATCCAAAGTGGTTGATTAAGTTTTTGCAAGACGTCGGAGCTATCGAATTGATTTGATTTGCAACATCCACCAAAATCTGCGGTGATCAAGGCCCCAATGCCCCAGTAGGCTGGGTGCCAAAACTCAAGACTCATATTCTAGTCACTGTGTTGTGTGATGCCACCCGGCTAAGTGGACACAAGCCCCCGATTGTATTGGGCACAAAGTCACATAAATTGCCTAACCCAGACTAGGGTCGGTAACAATTTAAATAAAGATAATAAACACGCTTAAGCAGAGCATGGTTTCAAGAAAGGGTTCTCACATGTTCGAAAATAATGTTCAGGAGAACTCTTCTCAATAAAGCTGGCTACCCAAGAACCTCAAGGTCCTGTGGTAGTGAGGAGTTTTAACCGACGACCACCGGAGCGTAAATATTTGAAGTGCTCGGGGCCACGGCTGATGTCTGTCTGACGTGGCAGGCGCTAGCGACCGCCGACGTCAACTTGTCCGAATCCGTTGCTGTGACTTGGGACTCGGAACAAGAAGTGTAGACGAACGTTTAGAGTTTTCACAACGTCTACAACCGAAGATGTGAGGAACCCTCACCATTGCTCAGCTTAGTCGTAAATTATTTGCGTTAATGATTTCAGGCTGAATAATTGGACTGCAGCCCAAGACCCTTTATACTGCGGAAGGCCTTTAGATATTGCCTTACTAAGTTCGCAAAGGACCTCAGCTTTGAGCAATGGCTGGAATTTCGACACAATCCCGGCAAAAGAAAAAACGGAGCTTTCATTTAGAAATTTCCGTTACAAATATTTTTAAATACAAAACATTTTAATACATTTATAGTACTTTCCAGCGAAACATAGAAAGTACTATCACTTCACTTGTGCGCACATAGAATTTGAACATATCAAAACAAAGTAGAAAAGGAAATTAAAGATGACCTTTCCTAATTAAGTCAGCAAGTTTGCTACGCTGTTGGCGAGTCGCCTGCCGTTTAGGACGGGCAGCTGCCACAATATTAAGTTCTTCGGAAGATTCAGAATAATCGCTTTCAGAAGAAGTCTGCTGATCTCTAGGGTGTTCAATAGAGAGAGAACTACCCTCATGAGAAATGTAACTCTCTGGAGGCTCGAAATAAGAATTCAACTCCTCATTGGAGCTCCCTTGTGCGCTTTCCCATCCCTCCTCTGAAGCAGTATCAGAATCAGCTAACTCCAGGGGGTAAAGTAGAGAAACTTTGACGGCAGACCCAGAGTTATCAGCTTTAATAATTCTAAAAACTCGGACCTTACCATCGCGTCCAAGTAATAGCGCAATGATACGGACCAAAGTCCAAAACGGCCTAGGTTTTATGGGATGCCTTAATAAGACTACCTGGCCTACGGATAGAAATTTATTATTAAGAGGCAGAGATTTAAGAGGAGATGGACCTCTTAGACTGATTAAATATTGGGAGTGCCAGAGTTCCCTGAACCTGGCCCCCATTACGTAGCGCCTTTCAAGCGCGAAGAGCAAACTCTCTCGCCGTTCGGCGTCTTCGGTTTCCAAGTCAGGGACCTCATCGGAAAGCTTTAGAGAGTTAGAAGTAGGATAGAGTTGAAGGAACTATATAGGCATAATAGGCAAAATAGTGTCCCCCGTCTTTGTGTAGGAAAGAGGACGTCGATTAAGATTAAGAGTGATATCAGAAATTGCAGTGGAAAAGGTTGAATATGGATAAGTGCTCCGGCCAAAGAGCTTATACAGACTTTCTTTTATAGATTTAAATAGACGTTCCCAGATCGCACCAAATTGTGGACTATAGATCGGGATAGTTTTAAATTTAACGTTAAAGGTTCTGAAACGTTCTTCATACAAGGATGAAGTTAAAACTTCTGACAAAAAGTCAGGAGCTGCTAAGAAAGGTTTGGCATTGTCTGAATAAGCGGTGTTAGGAACACCCTTTTCATTCGTGAAGCGAATAAAAGCAAAACAGAATTCCTCCAACGTCATGGAAGGAAGAAGCTCTATGTGAATTGCTCTAGTTTGGAAACACGTAAATAATGATAAATATATTTTTTGCTTATGCCCAAATGGGTCTAACACCCAGAAATGAGCTGAAAAGTCCATTCCCGTGGTGGCGAATGGTCTTTCAAAATTAGTCCGACTGTCTGGCAACGCAGGAGGGTCGGGATAGGAAAAGGCTTTAGCGTTGACCCGCTTGCAAACTGTGCACTTGGACAGTATGCTGCGAACGGTACGCTTACAGCGCGGTATTAAATAACCGTCCAACTTTAGTTTCTGCACGGTAGCTCCAACACCTAGGTGATTTAGAGATTTATGCGTATGCAAAATCAGTAGATAGGTTAGATGAGAAGAACTAGACAACAGAATAGGGTTTCTAGTATTGTGGTCTAATTCATCTGCCATAATTATGCGGCTGCCAGATCTGATTAAATTATGAGAGTCAAGAAATAAGTTGAAAGATCTAACAAGCAAAGGCGGACGAGGATTCTTGGTTTTCAAGGCCTCTATCTCGCTGGCGAAATGCTCTCTTTGCATAGAGGAAATGGGATAAAGAAATGCTCGCGTTTTAGCCTCTCCCGGATCTGCGCGCTTCCAGATTGCTACAGCTCTGTTGTATCTCGCAGTGAGCCTTACAAGGCAGGCGCCGCCGGATGTCTTTATTGCCCTTGGGTTTCGCATGTCTCAGAGCCGGATATGGCATAAACGGCCGGAACTCTGACCGACGGAAGTCCTTTATGGTGTCTTGCTACGCTTTGCCTTTTACAAGCAACGGAAGATCTTTGTTTGACCTCCGAACACTGCTAGTTTTAAGGAAGGTCTGTCACCCATGGAATCAGTACATTACTAGGAGCCTTGCTGGGCGTATAGTTATCCTTCACCCGAGTTTGCGGCTTAGGGAACTGAAGTGAAGTTAAAGCTTCTGCTACAATACCTCAAGTTGTGTCGATAGCACGACACTACAAATTGGCGACGAAGACTTCGAATCTCCGAAGTGAATTTTAACTTTACAAGTGCTCTGAAACCAAGATGGCGTATTCTACATTTAGCTGTCCTCCATTCGACATTGAAGTGGAAACAGTGTGTGAATTTCTACAACGTTTAAACGTACAATGCGCAGACGCTCTTCAGAAGGCGGGAAACAATGGCAGTAAGAAAGCTAGTATTTTAGTTAAAGCCTTGCCTATAAACATCATTACCCATCTAAAACGAAGAATTAAGCCTACGTTACCTACTGAGGCTACGTATGATGAACTAGAAGAAAAGTTGATACAGCAATTTGAAATCAAGAAATCCATTGTGGGCGCATCAGTTACATTTTTAAACAGAAAGCAAGGTGTTGATGAATCCATAGAAAGTTTTGCTAAAACGTTAAATAACTTAGCATCTGCGTGCAACTACAATAATTGCTGTCGTGATCGTCTCTTGAGAGATGCCTTCGTGGCAGGTCTTCGTTCATCGCAAATTCTCAGTGCAGTTCTACAGAAGTGTGACGAAAAAACCTTCAACGAATGTGTTGAACATGCAAAACTCATCGAACAGTTAAGTTCCGACGCCCAAGATATTATTCGTGAGGATTCATCTTCATCGTCTTTCACAACAGAAAAATTACAGCCGAACTATACTTGCATCCGTTGCGGAGCTAAGCAAAAGCATCTTGCAAAGAATTGCTATGCGTTGAAACTGAAGTTTAATACATGTGGGAAGACAGGCCACATTTCTAAAGTTTGCAAATCTACGACTGCAGCACGGCCTCCTCCGGCTGAGCTTACACGGGGAGGACCAGCAGGACCTACACGTGCCCGCACTTACATGGTGCAGCCGGAACAGTGCGTTTGTCATTGCAATGTCGGAAGAGAAGATGGGTCAATGAAGAGTTCAAGTGAGCCTCAACAGCGGAAGAACGAAGCTATTCTACAAAAGCCTAGGAACGATACGAGGGACGGTAACTCTGTTCATAATTTCTCTGATGTACAAACTAATTACGCGTTATTTCAATCACATTGTATTCCTCATAGTGTCACAGAAATTGCTCCCTCTGTTGCGCTCAACAATCGTAAATTTGTTACTTCCAGAGATAGAGTTAATCCGAAATATTTTGTGTCCAAGTCTAAGCCTATGTGTGGAACTCAATTTGATGTCGGTGATCATGTTCTTGCTCTGAATTTAAGAAATAGTCCCAAGTGACTGAAGGAAATTATTGTTGGTAAAGTTGCTGTTAATATCTTTCATGTTCAAATCTTAGCATTAAATGTAATCTGGAAGAGACATTCAAATCAGCTGCTTCATTCTTCTAGTAATTTGGGATCTTTCAGTAGCGGGGAGGCTGAGCCTTCTACTGTGCAGCCTGTTAGCTGTTCACCTGTACAAAATGAACCGCGTAGATCAGGTAGAATAACTAAACCTGTAATGCGAATGGGTTGTTGAGTTCTGCCTTCCGTTTTTCATATATTCTTCTAAAGGGAGGGAAATTGTTGTATCTCGCAGTGAGCCTTACAAGGCAGGCGCCGCCGGATGTCTTTATTGCCCTTGGGTTTCGCATGTCTCAGAGCCGGATATGGCATAAACGGCCGGAACTCTGACCGACGGAAGTCCTTTATGGTGTCTTGCTACGCTTTGCCTTTTACAAGCAACGGAAGATCTTTGTTTGACTTCCGGGCACTGCTAGTTTTAAGGAAGGTCTGTCACCGATGGAATCAGTACATTACTAGGAGCCTTGCTGGGCGTATACTTATCCTTCACCCGAGTTTACGGCTTAGGGAACTGAAGTGAAGTTAAAGCTTCTGCTACAATACCTCAAGTTGTGTCGATAGCACGACACTACAAGCTCTAAATACCTTCTCTAGCACACCTAATAGTCTAGGGTAGGAGGAAAAGCGCTCAAGCGCTACAACCGAAGCTTCACCAGGGGGAGCGACATTAACTGCGATACACGTATCAGGAATGAATTGCTGCGGAATGCATCCTAAGTGACCCCTAGGCCACTTGTCTCTACTCTCTCTGATCCAAGAACCCAGGTAGCAAGAAATTATTAGGCTAATATTGGGTTGATAATTATTTATTGACCCGATATTGTAATCTTGGATTACAATAATAGGCTAATAACAAGACAATATCGAAAAAAGATTTACTTATTTATGATATCAACTTGTTATTGGGACAATGTAGTAAATAGTTTTATTTCTAATATTAAACTAACAGTGTGTATGTATATGTATGATAATCAAATAAGTGGAAACTATCTCATAATAATTAGAAATCTCGCAATTTAATAAAATTTGTTAAAATATAAATTATTATTGCCCAAACATTGGGTTAATATCGTACGCCAAAAATACGGAGTAATTTGTATAAAATGTACCAATTAAGTTAGTGAATAGTTATTTCAGTCATTAATGAGTGCAGATATATTTGACAGAAATCAAGAAATGTGAATACGTTACAATAATATGTAAATTCAGAATTAGTGTAATTACAGGTTCACAGTTCTTGTTTTTTCAGTCGTCCAATGAGTTTCGAAGGTCTAGTTTTTTCAAAAAAATATGCTAAAATCGTTTTTCATATGTTGCTATAGCAATAAATGTCTATATATTGAACAATTACGCATACTTGACGGGATCAAACTGCATGTACAGGTTGCCCGACCACCTTGTATTTTTCTAAGGAACATTTTGTAGTGCCTTACCTTAGTTACCCTTCAAACCTCAATTCTAGTCTACTTATGTATGCTCAGTAACTTTGATATACACCTAATGTGAATTCTTACGACATAAACTTTTAATTTCTTCTCTGCGTATCTCCAATACGAAGTGGAGGGGAATATAAGTAAGGCCTCCACTTCACGCCGCTAACGGAACTCAATGGCGGAAGCAGCTGCATATGGTCTAACAACCTCGGTATCAAGTCCATAGTGACAATCAATAGCTGATATTGGAGAAGTGAAACATCATTATCGGGGCAATTTTATTTAACCAATATCAAACTTATGTAAAGAATTGAGTATCAATCCAATGATATTGTAGGGAACACCTCATTATCTAAT
Organism: Platorchestia sp. MABIK; assembly: GCA_014220935.1. Lineage (NCBI taxonomy): Eukaryota > Metazoa > Arthropoda > Malacostraca > Amphipoda > Talitridae > Platorchestia > Platorchestia sp. MABIK. The sequence goes on from JACJUY010001959.1 coordinate 23,496, forward strand.
CAATATTGACACAATTAATTAGTTGATATTGGGTTGATGATAATATTGTTATTGGGCCAATAGTTTTTTCCAATATCAACCGAATTTTCCAAAATAAGGTATTTCCCCAATGTTCATTTTGAATATCCAGTCAATATTGAGACTGTATATTGGCTCAATATTAGTTCAATAAATTTACTACCTGGGAAGGAACTTCTAACCATAACGGTTTACAGTCTAGAAACTTAGATACTTTAACTCCACGTGTTAGCATGTCGGCTACGTTAAACATCGTGGGTACATACTCATAGCTGTAGGCAGCCAAAGTCTTACATTCAAGTTGCTTACGCATGGCTTTTATGTCTTTTAGTCTGTTGCCTACAAATAAATTTTTTCGAGGAGGTTTGCCGCTCAAGAGCCAAGCTAGGGTGACTTGAGAATCAGTAAGAATAGTTACATTAGACACTTTATAGGGTAAGTTAACATCACACAGAAGGGACACAAGACACTGATAGGCGAGAAACACTGCCAAAAGTTCAAGGGAAGGAAGAGTTCGCTGGCGAGAAGGCGAAACTTTAACTTTAGAGAAAAGTAATCCGCTGCGTTCCTCTTGGACGTCATAAATACATGTGCCAAAGGCGCTAGCACAAGCATCACAAAATACAACAAGCTGCGTAGTTTTGGTCTCAGCCAAATACATCCTAAGAAACTCATAGTCCTTCAACTCCGAAAACTCCCGACAATAGCTCTGCCATTCCTTACATAAATCCTCCGGGACATCCTGATCCCAACCTAGCCTTAAGGGCGTTAGTTTTCTCAAAATAAGCTAACCTCGCACAGAAAACGGCAACAAAATCCCCAAGGGGTCATAGAGCGACTCAACTTCAGAAAATATTTTTCTTCGTGTTTTGCACGAAGAGTCCAACTTTTTCAGCGACAGAGAAAGAAGATAAGTAGATGAGTTATTGTCGTAACCCAGCACTCTGGAGTGCACTTCGGCACTACACAGCGCAGGGTCAATTTGGGAAAGAAGATTAGAATTATTGGATTTCCACTTGCGTAAAGGAAACCCACTCTCCTCAAATGCACTAGTGGCGCTTCGAAATGTGCTAAGCGCTAGCTCAGGACTCTCAGTAGAGAACACTTAATTATCGACGTACAGCTTGTTTGCCATAACGTCCCTAATTGTCAAATCTGTAATCGTTTGAGCGTGCAATTTGAGTAGATAGTTAATAACATAAGGCGACGCAACAAACCCGAACAAAAGCGTAGTGTAACGGTAATACATGAATTTACCATCTTTATAAAGAATGAAGTTGAATTGATTTCGGTCAAAATCACAAGCAAGTTTTACTTGTAGAAAAGCTTTAAAGACATCGGAACGAACAACTACTGAGTTTGCTCGGAAATAGATCAAAAGTCCTAACAAATTGTTCAAAAGATTAGGACCTACATAAGAGGCTTCATTCAGACTGGGTAAACCACCGACTTTCAAAGAGCAATTAAAACGGGTCGGATTTTGGAAGTTTCTACATGTGTACGAATAACGGGCCTATGCGGTATACATTTGTGCGCACGCACGTCTATTCTCTTGACAGAAATAGGCTCAATAATACCTAATTCAAGCTGCTCAAGGAAAACGTCATTATAGGCACTTTCAATCCCTTTTTGGGCATTGTCATTCGCTACTTTACGAGCAAGATATCTTGCCAAAACAAAGTTATNGTGTTGTACAATGTTGAGATTTGTGTTTGGGCAGATGTAGGTATGTGCGTGTGTTGTACAATGTTGAGATGTGTGCTTGAGCAGATGTAGGTATGTGCGTGTGTTGTACAATGTTGAGATGTGTGCTTGAGCAGATGTAGGTATGTGCGTGTGTTGTACAATGTTGAGATGTGTGTTTGGGCAGATGTAGGTATGTGCGTGTGTTGTACAATGTTGAGATGTGTGTTTGAGCAGATGTAGACATGGCAGTATTGTACAATGTTGAGGTGTGTGTTTGGGCAGATGTAGGCATGTGTGTGAGTGTTGTGCAAATATTGGGGCATGTATATACGTGTAGACATGAGAGTGTTCGTTAATATGCATCATTACAGCAATGTGAAACTTGGAATCCAATGCTCAAACAAATTATTCAGTCAAATTCATAGAAATGCTCAAGCTCTCAGATCTCTATCAGTTTTCGCAGTCTAATTTCATGTATAAAAATTTTGAAAACAAGGGCTATTGAAATTTTAAACCTTTCGTAACTTCCCAGACTCAACTGGCGATCCCGGTCATTTAATTTGAAACCGATATAATTTCATACTCCTTTTCTATAAGCAATTCCTTTCTTAATACAATTTCCACTGCACTGAAATGAAGGCGTGGGACTTTATATCAACCAACATCCATGAGAAAAACTGCTACAGTGAATCTAAAAAGTTCTTAATGTCACTTCATTTCTATGGGGGTTGAGGAAGCAAGCTGTAAAGAAATAGCTATCTCTTCTATTCGATGATTTAGAATAATAAGCCCATTGCTATAAAATAAAAGTAAGTCCAATTTCAATTTTTGAAAATGCAGTTCTCTCTTGTTTCATGACCTAAAATGGTAAATTGAATTAACATTATTTTTTCTTCCCTCACGGAAAAAAACAGATGTCTTAGAAATCCCGTAACTTATTCGGGTCCTCTGATAGCTGTATTTCAACCTGTCTATTAAAATAGTTTTGAGTAATAAGTGATGATTTTATTGATGTATCCTTTTTAGGAATAAATTATTTTAATATTGAGAAATGGATTTACATAAATGTAAACATACAAAAGTTCGTGCGCACGAGAGTATTGTAAATATTTGCGTTGAAGTAATCATGTTAGTGTCCATGCAGAAATACATAGACATATATGAGTACGGGTAAATTTAAACATTGTAAGTGTTCGTGCAGATATAAACGTTTGAGTGTTCGTGTAGTGTAGATGTTGGCATGAGTATATGTAGATGTGCACGTGCAAGTGTTCATGTGGGTACAAACATAAAAAAAATTACAAAAGCACAAAGATACTTTTTTGCCTGTACGTACAGAAGCAGACACGTTGTGACATTCAAATACGTTTTGTAGCGACGTTGATGTTCGCATAGAAGTATAGACGTTAGAGCGCACAAAATTAACCACGTGCGAGTTCAAACACACCCAAAGCTGTAAACATGCATGCAGACATGAGAGTTACATGAGTCGAGTGCGAGGTTGATCTTCTCTGAATGAGTCAACATGCCATCAAATTTTCATGAATATCGTCTAATTATTTTGTAAATTACATTGAGGATAAGTAAAATTAGTAATGTCGAACGGAACCTTTAGTATTCAATAAAATAGAGTTCACCATGACGTTGGGGTTTTGCACCCAAGTAGCTCACCATTTAGATGTTGGTGTTAACTGTATAACTAAATCGGTTCGGCATCATGTCATGTTCAAGCTATTTTTAAAACTAATTTTTAAATTATACGAAACCACTAATTTCGTTACAAACGACGCAAAGCTGGTACAGAATCAGTTTAAGTTGTTCTGTATTTCTTTTTAATGCTTCTCTGTTGTCTTATCTCAAGTGAACTAACGCTTCGAGGAGTCTGCACTCTGAGCAGTCGGCGAGCGAAAGTTAGTTACCTGCGATAGTTGGGGAAATTTCCCACAAGCATCAGACATTCGGAAAGATATTGCCGATGCCGTGCAACGAAAGCATGGGCTCGGAAACGAGAGAGCTACGTGAGAAGCTGCGCTCAAGCTCAATCTTATCAATGCTACCATGCTAACTTCAGGGTAAACTCCAGTGCAGTCTGTATGTTGGTTCACGGCATTCAGTTTCCGATTTCTCTCCTTTCAGCATTATGAAAATCTTGATCTTGTCTCTGCCGGACGTAACATCTATTTTTCCTTTTTTATCCTTAGTTGGTGCGTCAGCCGTGGTTCTATGCTTCGCTCTCTTACTTCGACGGCTTGAAAAAGTTTCACTGAATGAATATTTAAATCACAGCAATTTGAAATAAAAGACGAGGTAAATTCACTCTGTAATTCTTCGGAGCATTTTAAAGGTAAAATAAAGTGATCGTTATTTTTCACGTTTTCCTAACGCAAGAAAGAGTGTGACACAACCTAACGTTTTGTTTACCTGCACAGTGAGCAGAAGCTACAGCTTCTGGATCGGCGCGAGCGACAACAAGGAGGCGGGGCGCTGGGTGTGGGTGAGCGGGCAACCCGTACCCGGCGACGTGTGGGCAACTGGCCACCCCAACCTGCTACGGTCCGACCGCTGTATGGAGATCAGGCCCGACCTGAGGCTGGCTGCTGCAGGGGAGGCGTGTCGGGTGTCCAACTACTTCGTCTGCCAACAGAAGGGCACGTGAACATCCAAATATTCTCACGTGAAGTGGAATATCTTTATGTTGGGAGGAAAGTAAGCTGGAGTGTGAAATTTTTAATTCGGCATCGATGAAAGCATTTCGTATCCGACTCACTGGAAAAATAGAACTGCTCACTAGATATTGTGATAAAAATTTGATTTGTTATTGCTGTGAATAAGTAGTTTACAGTGGAGTGATGTACTTTATGTTTTTGCTCATAGATGAAAGCATCTCCAAGTCCTACTAAATTAATTTCCTATAGTGGTCCTTGAAGTTTCTCCCAACTTATTTACTCTCGAAAAACAGCATTACAGTATCACTATATTATGATACAAATTTTGGTGTTATAATCCCGGAAAGATGATAGTTTGTGATGCAGTCGTGGGCAACTACATTTTATCATCAAAATGAACCTCATGTGCGTTTAAAGGAAAGATATATGTAGTTCACTAACCGTTCATTCCTAAGGCTATTTTTGGGTCTTCAGAACTGAGGAAAACTTAGTAGTGCATTATAGAAATCTTTGTATACTATAGCCTGTACGATGCCCTAAGCACCAAATGACTGTAAACATTCAGACTAATGTGACGTTCTTAAAGCGCACCATTGCCACTCACAGTCAAAGCTCAATTAAGTCCTAACTAAATCGAAATTAACTATCCATCCCTGATTTTTGCAAATTTCAATACTTGCAGGCATTACACATGTTACAAATACTGACCATAATGAAGTGAGGACTTTGAGAGGTAGAACAATCAGCTCCTTCATTTGTTTATGACTTTACCCAACAATCGGGGCCAACATCTCAGAGCGAAGTGTCTTAAGTTCAGATGTGCGTAAATTTGAAATTTAGCGGTAGAACCACGATATAGCTCTGCAACTGAGTTACATGTATAACACTTATAGAAATAACAGTGCAGTGTATATGGGAATATATATCAGAATTAAAACTCCTTTAGAAGATTGGTTCCTTCTCTGCTCATCTGATAATACTATACGCATAATAATACAACGCTCGGAGGCGCTGCAGTGCTGTAATGTCAGACCTTCAGCTAGGTCTGAAGAAAGAAATTGCCTTTAGTTATTACGTAAGGTATATTCTCTCTTCAGTTAACCGATAGAATCTAAGTTTTGTATATAACGTGGAGAGCAGTTATTCAATTTTTAATGAATAAACCTTAACGATCAATTGAACAATAATAATTGACTGTCTGTAATGGAGTGTGTTGCCTTGTTTGCTATTTACGAGTATGGGATAACAGCGACAATGATGGAAGCGGGTAAAAGATGTTTGTTCGTAGATGCAGTTGGGGCATAAACTGCGAGACTATTGCACCTCCTTCCCTATTTTGTAAAAATGGTCTCCGAGGAACTCTACATCACATAAGTGAAAATTATTATCATTATATGCAGGATTTTTTTAAATACGGAACCCGACAAATTTTTGAATAACTTTTGAAACAATGAACGGATTATTAAAAACAAAACAACAGTAGAATCCTGAGATTTATATATTTTATTTGATACCTACGTATTTATGACACAGCAGTCAAAATAAGAATCAGAGGACACAGTAAAATTCATCCAGCTTTAAAACTGCAGACGAAATAGACAAAGGAACAATTAGCTTTCATAACCACTGTATGCTTCCATAGTAGAATAAACTTCCTCTACCGTGATACCTCTCTAATGGAAGGAGCATTGTCCTAGCCCAGCGAAGTTTCAAGAGAGAGTACAACCTGCGAAGTTCTCCGTCAAAGAAGATCATTTACAGATGCGTAAATACCATCATCTCAGAAATAAGGTTGATCGGTCCCACCCACACCAGTGCTGCAATGAGAAGCATGCGAACACGCGCCCTATATTGCTTGCAATCGCTGAAGAATGTCATCTTTAAAAATTAGTCCAAATAAAAGATATAAATCTCAGGATTCTACTGCCGTTTTGTTTTCAAAAATCCGTTCAGTGTATCAAAACTTATTAAAGATTTTTTCGGGTCCCGTATTTAAAAAACACCCTGTGTGAGTATAATTGTTCACTGCTTATTTCCCTCTCGTGTGAAAAGGCAATTGGTTTATGTTAGTTAGATTTACTCTCCTATGTTGTGTGGAGCTGATCCCCAGGGGAGATACTGTTGAGTTACCTCAGCTATATATAGGCCTTCGGGACTTCTACCTTCCGTGCCCAATTTGTTTTTCTGTTTTGACACCTTCTTCGTTATTTCTTCTTTAGCTTTTTTCTCTTCTTTCCTAATTTTCTGCTTCTATGCTCAGGGTATCCTGTGTAGGAACACACCTTATGCATAGATTCGACGTTTTCCTTCGTTTATCCTTTGTGGTCCCTTTTATTTTCTTCGCGAAAAGACTTTCGCTGCTGAAACGGAGGCTCAAACTAACTACCATACTACCACGTGTTTACGTACCAAAAATGGACTGGATTCATAAACACGGTTTATTTGAGACAGAACGAATAAAAAATAAAAATTGAGATGCATTACTTCGAATTACCAGAAGGTTACGAGCAACGAAGGAGTTGTCCGTTTACGGGTGCCAGCTTCATTGAGAAAATTGTGCCGTTTGCCGTTATATATAATGCCACCTCGAACCAAACCGGTCCTGAGTCTACGAATGAGACCTGCGACTGCACAGTTCTCTAATTCAGCAATGTCGCGATTCCTTCAATTTTACGTCCTACTGCCTTTCCCCATCACGCAGCAAATGTTGTCGATCCGGTAGACGGTTATGATTTTGAAAAAAATTGGACATGATTCCGCTGCGAAATCTGAGAATATGCCTCAAGCTTATAGAGTGTAACTCGAATTCGTACAAATATTTGCCATACATTTGCATCGATCGTAATTAAGAAACGCTACTGTCTAAAAATGGTAGAGCGTATAAGGTTTCTAAGTAGATTTCAAATAGAATGTGCGTATTTAAGCTTCTGATTAGCTCATTTTGATGCGCGGATGCCTCTCCAAACGTCAGTGAATACAATTTAGGATTAGAGCGCTTAGCTTTTTGTTAATGTCATTGTTATATTTGTTTCTATAAATAAATATTGAAGAACGTTATGTTTTACTACGCGTCTTTCAACTTATTTTTTCCTAATAACACACCATGTTTACGATATTCATATTGTACACATAGGTCAAGACGCATTTTCTTCGCCTGATGAATGCAGTGTATGGGACATGTCCATATGATTTAACCAATGTATGAACCTTGCCCCTTTAGCAGGATCAGAAATTGAACATAGCGATACACTAATTTCGAAATGTTTATCGCCGAAAGGTCCATACACATTTCGACTCAGCAGTCTATAAGTCTTTCGAAACCTTTTTAATTGTTCAGGAGTTTTGGAGTGCTGTTCTAACCATCAAGCTACCAAGACTGATTTCCAAATTAAGCCTCCCGCTTCATTGCCGCACATGGACTTTTGAAAGGATGAAACTCTTTTTTAGCATTCATAAGTAATTATGTGAGCTCAATGTCCGGTAAAGTCTCGTAGCCAAAATTAAAAACGTTGTTAAATTCAGAACAGAAATAACTCGATTGTGGGTCACTGGACAATTCGTGGCACAAGGTGAGAAAATTATGCATAATAGGGCAGGCTAATTACGAAAACAGTGAAAATAGTCAACATAAAATTCAAACATGATATTCTACTGACAATACAGGAAATAAATTGGTGATTTCAATGATTGAACTAGTTTGTTCATTAAGTAACCAATGATTTGCTTTAAACAATCGCATCTAGGTGAAAATTGAACAGGAGGCGTAAAAATAAAACCGTGAGTAATTAACAAACTAGCACTAGGCAGACATTGGCAAAGAAGTATGAAATAACTAAATACAAAGAACCTAGGAAATGTATTCAATGTGGATGTGTGAAAAATCATTGATAGTTCTAAAACAGTTAATTCACTAAAGTCCTTCAATGAAAGTGCTGTAAATAATGGTTTAAGCTCAGTATTTATTTATTCAAGGGAATAAGAAGATATGATAATTGGAAAATTGTAAACATTATTGCAAAGTTAAGAGGTTTCACATCATTAAACGATCTTACTTTTTGTAGGCACACTTGCTTTTTTATTTCCACTGTACATTCATTTGTTAATCACTCTTACATAAAAAGAAAGAAAGAAAGAAAAAAAAACAGTTTATTTCGAATACAGATGGTACAAAAAAGATGGTACGTCATTGGCTTTTATAATTTCTTAAATTAAATACACATATTTGACACACACACATGAATATTATAATACCCATGTCACTAGTCGAAAAGAAATGATTGAAGGCAATGTACTCCTAATGTTGCTTAATCTAGATTTGATGAAATATGTAACTACAACTGTAAGAGACGACACAATTTCTTTGACGATGCATTTTCTTTTTGGGGTGAAAACACTTTTGACAGTTTACGTATACATGACATTAAGCTTTGAATTTCTTGACATCAGAAAATAATGTTAGAATTGCTTGTTTCGGCAGATGTTCAAAAATATCATTTCGAGCAAGCATGAAAAAATACAAGCATGAGAATTACTAAAATTGTAAGTTTTGTTTTTCTTATTAAAAATTTTAACATACGGGGTCATTAGTTGATAAGCATCTTATTTAAACGTAAATGGGTGATCACACAATAAATTCATATTTTTTTACCGGAATTCTTCACAATAATAAAGAGATGACGAGTTACGTAATGTAACAAGTTGAGAGTGAACAGAAAAAGCCCGGTATCTCTGGTTCAAATGCTAGTTGCTAGTTTAGTACATACATATGCGTATTTATACATGTACATTTATACACATGCGAGTATACATGCACATACATACCCACTTACATACATACACCTAACACGCACACATACACAAATACATACCTATGCATCGAGGCAATCATAATACATATTCGTTCTACAAAAGTTCTGTGCGATGTACTGAAATATAGGATAATGAGCAAAGGAGGTTTGTAACAACTTTTTCAGTATGTGTTGCTGCTCACAATTTCTAATTAAATATTTTAACGATTTCTAATTGAATATTGTAACGAAAAGATCATTGGTTGATAAGCATCTTATATATCATATATGGGTGATCACACAACAAATATATCTATTTTTTATAAATGCTGTACAGTGTACAGTAATGAAGTGAAATGATGTATTAGGCAATGCTTTAGCCCACACAGCAAGTTTATAAGACAAATGCAAGTCGCTTGATCAGAAATTTTGCAAAAAACTGTTGTGGGTAAGTTTATGAATGTACGTACATATACATGAATGTACGCATACATAGACCCACACATGCACACGGATACCAGTAAACAAGCATGAAATTTATGAAAATAACAAGTTTTGTGTTTCTAATTAAAAATTTTCAACATAACGGTCATTTGTCGATAAGCATCTTAGCAAAACATATATGGGTGATCACGTAACAAATTTATACTTTTTTGTGAATGCTTTACAATTGTAAAGAGAGATAACGAGTTAGGTAATGTTGCAAGTTTAGAGTGAACAGAAAAAAGCGGTATTTCTAGTCCAAATTCTGGTTGCTGGTTTAGAACATAAACATATGAATATGTGCATATATATATATACGCACACACATGCACATATACACACCTATATACATACACATAACATACACGTAACACGCCCACACACATACATCCCTATGCATCTAGGCAATCATATAATAATACAAATGCGTTCTGCGGAACGCTGTATGATGTATTGAAGTATAGGATAGTAAGCAAAGGAGGCTCGTAACTATTTTTCAGTATGAGCTGCAGCTTACAATTTCAAATTAAATATTTTAACATGTAGATTATTGGTTTAAAAGCATCTTATGTATAATATATGGGTCATCACACAACAAATATACATTTTTTATAAATGCTTTACAATAATAAAATGAAATGACGTGTTAGGTATAGTGTTAGAAGTTGAGAGTGAAAAAAGGGAGGTATTTATAGTTCATATGCTAATTGCTCGCCCTGTGCACACAGGTATATGTGCACATATACACACCCATATGCACACATACACCCATACACGTACACACAACGCACATACATACACACATAAACAAGTGTAGTGTCGTACTATCGGCACCACTAGAGGTATTGTAGCAGAAGCTTTAACTTCTGTACCCTTAGGTG
>JACJUY010001959.1:42785-60023 GCA_014220935.1 Platorchestia sp. MABIK
TTAAAATCCAATGTATCGACGTTTCATGTTTGTACTTTATTGGAAATAAATGTTTTTTCTTTCTTTCTTTCTTTCTTTTCCCATCAATTCATAGCATATGTTAATTTTATATGTATACGTATTGACTTTAAATACTGGTCTCAATTTTGAAACAATAATTTGTTTGCACCACCATAATGACTGTTTGCGGATGCTCTATGATATTTTTCTTTAATACGCAAACAATATCTTAAATGTCATAATTTTTGAATAACATGTAGTACACTGTACAATGTACGCAATGTTTTATATGTTAGAATATAGTAGCAATAATTGTAACAAAATTCTCGTTAAAACGTTTACACAGCTGCAAAAATTTCCCTTCGTAGTGTTAGTTTTTGCACAATTTGAAATCATTGCATATCGATAATAGTTGGAAACTTTGTTATTTGTAGAGGAAAAGAAAAATTAGAATGATAACTAGCAACAATTTCTCATTCCAAACTGCCAATAGGATAATAAGTAATCAATTCATATTAGACTATTTGATTTTAAATTTGGGGTAACTTGACCTTTGCGTTGATTAACTTGAGCGTTAGTTAGATTAGTTTCAGATTAATAGGCTATGGTGTTGCCAGATATTCTGCAGATATGATGACACTGACCATGCTTCAAACGAAAAGAGGTTAATACAACACGATTAGCTCAGTAACAACTCTGCTCAACTTCACAGCAGACAGTTCCGGTCATTAAAAACCTCACTCTGGGCTAGCTTGCGTAAGGTGAGTCTCCTCTCTTCATCTGCTAGCACGCAGCATGTCAATTTGTCTCACGGTTTATAAATAGATGTAGCTGAAGTCCATCACACAGTCCTAAACGCTCAGCTGTTCAGAACTGCCACCCCTAGCACACATAGAAGAGGATTAACGCGCGTGTCGAGAGAGGTTACATGAGATGGAGGCATGATCAAAGTGCCTCGACCCCGCGGATCGAGGCGCATGAGACACAGGATGCGTTGACCCTGGCGACTTGACCTCCTGACATTGCATGCACGGGCCTTGAACCCTCAATGCACGCGCTCCTGTCGGCAGCGGAAGCGCAAAAACTCGACTGTCATCTGCTTGATGAAACAGCAACGCGTTGTCCTGGCAGAATCATCTGATATAAGAACATCTCTCTAGATCGCTTCACTTTTATCATCGCGCTGTGAGTGATGAGGTTTTTCGCCTTCTTTACCTACGTGGGAAAGACTGTTATGTAAGATGATTGAGTGGGTTGCACCAATAATATCTTCAGCCAATTTTATTTTGTCAGCCACAAGCCGAGTTTTCTTTTAAACGAAGTTGTGACACTCTTCATAGCCTCAAGAAAGGATGAGGGTTAAACAAGAAGGAGCCGTAGCACCATATTGTCCTATGAATCACACTATACAGGTACTGTAATCTCTTTGCCATGAGTATCATAGAGTAAAAGACCATCAAAAAGAAAATTGTGTGAGAGGCTCTAAAAATACTTTGTTCCCTAAGTATATTTGATACCCACAGCAAACCAAAAAAGGCATTAAAAAATCAATAACTGTACGTAAAATGAAAATAATGCACTCTAGAGTTATACAATTAGGGTAGCTAAGTCTGCCGTGGGTCTTGAAAACATAAATGAAGCTCACAAAGAGTAAAGGTTTGCATATACAGTGTACATTTTTAAGGAGTATTCGCAAGCCTAAACGTTGTCAGAGCGTTTGCTTTTCTCAGAAGACATGCTTTAATGAATACGTATAAATTTGGAACACTTTAGCGCAAAATTTTATATTATTATGTATTTTGTTATCCCCTTTTCAGGTACAAAATAATCACAAATATATCATGAAATGAGACAGTTAATTGCACGAGATACTTATGCTGATGTGCTGTTAAGTACTTAAAATATGTGTATTTAGAAGAAGGTGAAAACATTTATGCTTCTGTATCTCGTCGTTCACGCTCCCTGACGTTTCCTGTCCGCGTCAGGGAGCCTAGCATATTTTGCACGTAATTGTATCTCTTTCTTCACTAAAGATTACGAATACAATGATTCCGTTCAGCTGACCCATATGATGCCAGATGGTGACATTGCTGAAAAGTATCGAGTTACTGGCATATGGCTGAGCGAGATTTTCTCCGACACAGGAAATCTATTATTTGGAAGAAAATTTTTAATCGAGCAAAAAATTGAGTTTCCTTATTTTCTCCTCTTAGATCAAGGCGGTTATAGAGAGAAGAATGCTGTTATATAGTTTATACAGTTACTGTCCTGCTCATAAATCATTGTGGCTGTTCCTTGGTTAAACCTGGAAAAAGTGGTCAATACTGATAGATATTTTTACACTTGGTCAGGGATTTGTGATTTTTTTTATTTGAATAACCGAAGACGTATAGCATTCCAGAATAAGAAACCTATAAAATGCTTGAAAACATCCCGTTTCATTTTAATTGTCCCAATTCAGTCGTTTAAGTTAAATAAATATCATGTTTAACTACTTCGTTTGGCGCCCTACGCTCCTCTTCTGAATCCGATAGAGCAACTTATGATTTTTCTGTAGCCTGTGATACGCAGTCTCAAACACGTCCTGATGTCAACTCCTAATATCTTTGCTATTTGTTTCCAGTCTCTCTGCTTCATAGGTTTAATTTTTTTTTTATCGACAATGGAAATTTTAAAATACTTCATTTTGCGTGAATTTACTGCGCACTTTCCAGGAGTTAGAAGATCTGTTCCATTTTGTACATTCATTCCTTTTGGTTGTATCCAGAATAAAATAAATACTGAATTGCTCGTAATGATTTGTGATGTGCACATCTCATTCAGAAATAATGAGATGAATTAAATCCCCCAGAAAGCATAATTGATGTTTTTTAAAACATGACAAATCAAAATACATGCAGGACAATTCCAAGTTCGTTTGAGACAAATCAAACTTATTTTACGACAAACTAATTTTCGTTTGTGACAAGTCAAATTTCATTTGTGACAGGTTCAATTTTGCTCCTGACAGATCAAATTTCATTCTTGTGGATTAAGGTTTCGTCTGTGTCAAATTAGATTTTGTTTGAGACAAAGTAGATTTCATTTGTGACAAATCAACCTGTAAATGGTATCGACTGTAAAAAGCAAATTTACATTTTGTGAAATTATAGAAAATTATTGAATCCTATTTCGCATTCTGACTTTGAACACGATTGTACACGGAGAACATCTACATCTATAATACATAAAGTATGACATTTTCCATAAAGTGTTTTTACGTTTAACGTATGAAGAGATGACTGCACAGGTCATTTTAAATTTCGCTCATTTCCATCAATTGATACAATTTATGATTGCGGTTTATTGCAAAATAAGTCTCGCACAAGTATTTTTTTATATTAGCGAGAGTTGTGATACTTCACGATTAGACGTGCGCTATAAGGGCACTTTCGATAATTCATTTATCGCTAGTGCGATATTCAATCGTGGCCTTAAAATTTGCGGATTCATTATATCCGGTTACACTCATTTTAACTGTCATGTAAGATACACATTTTTAATTCGGGCCAATGACCTCTTAAAAAATGCTATTACATTAGAATCCACCGATGAGCGAGGGGGAAAATTCTTTAAACTTCAAACACGTAGAGGAACCTAGTCTACAGCACACAGCATACTCAACTTACAGATGTACATTCACGGGATGAAAACTCGTGATTTATAAACTTGGATCTCATAACTCACTCTCCTCTCCCACTACTTAAATAACTCCACGTATTGGTGATACCACTTCAGTCCCTATAAATCTGTTCAGTCCCTATAAATCTGTTCAGTCCCTATAAATCTGTTCAGTCCCTATAAATCGGTTCAATCCCTATAAATCTGTTCAGTCCCTAAAAATCTGTTCAGCCCCTATAAATCTGTTCAGTCCCTATAAATCTCTGAATATCGTGTCAGTTGTAGCGATTAGGCCTTTTGCTTCAGCATGCGTGTTCATGGATACGGCCTGGAGAGCGAGGCAACGCGATGTGAGTCCATCCTTCTGTAAGTACTAGATTGTTTCCTTAAAATTATTACCCACCTTCAATAATGGGGAAAATGCAATACTTCATTACTGTTATAAATTTCTGCATTTATTATGGCTTTTTATGAAGGTGCTGTATATTTGTATCTAGTAAGTACAATTTTGATAATTTACTCGACTTGTTTATCATTAATGGCAGTTGCAAATGAAAGTGGGTCAGAAAAGTATAAAAAAGATACACAATCGCAACTGCTTTCGCTCGTATACACAGTACGTGTTGTTTGTAGTGAGTTTGTTTCCAGCTAGTGAGCGTGTTGCGTACGCTATACTATATACTTTCAATTTGTCTTCTCAAGCTCACAATTTAAATACAAAATACAAATGCGAGTAATTCTATGAAAGTTAATTGTAAATATCTACGAACTGATTTCTGAATGAATAATAGGTTGAAAATTTCAATTTAATAGCATATCAGTTCAGTATCGTTCGTGCAATTCACCTTGAAAATTTTCTTACTACAGCACTTAGATATTGGAGAGATAGTGAAACCCGTCTACGGAAATGAGACTGCACTGCCTGTCAACAGCAATGAGATAACCAAGATTGTGGACAATAGAACTAGATTTTGAAACCCTTCAAAATACGAAGTCTGTAAGTAATGTAAACATTCCGAGTCGTCCAGAGACCGTAAACTTGGGACGGTAGTTCGCAAGTATCATTCAACACGTTTCCCTCGTACTGAGCAATAAGTGTACGAGTCAGCGAATTGCTTATTTACTTACCAGCATAAATGAAAGACATTTCATCTGCATCGAGGCAAATTACTGTTCTCATACCAGATGAAATATCTCGTGCAATTATATTTTTCATATTTCTTAGGAAGGTTAACAATGGATTCGAGCATTAAAGTCGATTTCTCTATTTTGTTACAACCTAAACAAACCAACCGTTTACAACCGCGGAAGCGCGGTGAACGTGTTAAGTAACAGTCTCCACTCGCCAGGTTCCACTCACTTATGTATGTTAAGATGCGCAAGTGATGGTGATGAAACATTTTTCCTAAGGTAGATTTACTTGCATTAGCAGCGATATCGTAATCACTCATGTAAAATTCTGATGGCTCATAAAGATAAAAGACAATTTGCTTCTTGAAAATTTGTGCGTCGTATTTTGGATTTAAAAAGAATCTCGGAGCTGTGTTGTGTATGAGCATCTAAATTAAGTTGGTAAATGTCAACAACTGTTTTACGAGAAACTATGAGAAAATATCTTGCAAGGAATGTATCTAAATTGTTATAATGTTGAATGAAACAACGCTAATTGTCGTTCAAATCATATTACTGAGAGTGCAAACGATGGTCACAAATATTTTGAGGAAGTTTATGAGAAAAATTAACATGGGGTTCAAGCCCAAAATTGTCCGAGTGAAAGCTAGAATGCCCGAAAGATAGCCAAACTCGGCACGTTTTCTTGAGGTAGCCAACTGAATGCTTGAAAGACCAACGTAGGCCTTCACTAGAGGGCAATAAGAATACGAGTAATTCAAACGTATAGCCTTGCATCATGCGCTGCCCAGTGCCTCATTACCAAGAGTTATGCCAAGCTTAGGACATGTGGAACTTTTATGAGCCTTAATTCCACGAGAAAACAATGTTCACTTATTCATGAGAAGCGCCGACAGGGCAGGTGTACTCTCGTGTTCGTGTCGGAGCCAAACATACGTGTTATTTAGCTCAGAGATGCTCGGTCAGAGTCCCGTTACACGGCTCTAATCGACCAGGCAATAAGCCAGGACAACGCGTCACTGTTTAAGTAGTCTCACTGATCAGAAAAGCTATTTCTTGTGGGACATCTGCATTTTGTACATACGTTCGGTGTGTAACATCTTCTGAAAACTTAGAGTGCCTACACTCGTACTCCAACTATGCTTTACTAGGATCTTGAAAATATCAAGTGTGATGAAATTACTCGGAAAAAATACATTAGTTTTAGCAAAGAATTACGGATTATCGGACTTCATTACATATTCCATTAGAGAAACACAGGGCAGAAATAGTGAATAAAATTAGTCGTGGGCATTTTCTTAGTTTAGGGCAGTTCTATAGAATGCAGTTCATGATGGAAACATGATGAACGTTCTTATATAAAACTTACACAGACAACCTTCTGAGTCTTGCAGTTGTTTTTGGTTTAGAATTGTTGACAACGTCACTATACAGCGCTCAGTGATCGTGATACTATATTGAGAATTAAATGATTGTGAGGTACTCTGGTGATTGTAAGGTGTCCTAGAGATTGATTGTGAGATTCCATGGGGGGTAATGGCATCCTGGTGATTGAGGTGTCATGCGTATGAAATGTGCTGGTGATTGCGAGATGTACTAATGATTGTTAGGTGTCCAGAAGATTATTTATCAGTTGCTTCAAATCAATTCAGGATTAACTTAGATACTTTATATTATTCGAGAACAGTCTATACCAGTGCCAAATTTGTGCGCTATTGCGTAAGAAGCCTCCATAAGCTTTGTAGCATAGTGTGGAGCGCTGGGTATCTGTGAGGTAATAATTATGACTCGTTAAAATTCCTAGCATGTGCAGGCATAAATTACGCGATTCCAAATGCAAATTTTTATCTTTATCAATAGCAAAATACCCTGCTTTAGATTTGTGTGGAGCCTAGACTGTAGATCAAAGACCGGGATGGCAATGTGTCCTGTAGTCTGCAGGCGCAACAAGGCTGAGCTACATACGGTTCTTGGGGACATCGCAGGCCAGGCAAAGCATGTCAGATATGCACTGTCCTCAGAACACTCCCTGACAAGCCGTTAATATCCTGCGAACGTAAAAATCTGCTCTCCAGTGTTCTATTGGAATTAAATCAGGTGCTGTTGTTAACAATGATGTGTGATTGTGAAAACAAGGAAATGAAATATAAGGTATCAAATTTTAATTTGTTAATTGAACTGTCCTCAGGTACTCTCCCTACCAATGAGGTGGAATTATTGCAGAGACAAGCACAGCAAATGCAAAAATTCGAAATTAAATTCATTATACAGTACACAAGAACACTGCGATTTGTATTTTTACGCAGTTGAACAAAGAATAACGGGGAAAGGAATTCATCTTTGGTTGAAAACATTTTATTTAATAAAAGGAGGACAAGTTTTTAAAAATAGACGTCTCGACTTCAAAGAGTGCTTCCCTGCAAGAAAAAATCTTGTAGAAAATGATTTTGAAGTTGAAACTTTTTTTTTTAAGATTTGGTCTCCATTTAAACAAAACATGTTTTCAATCAAAGCTCTGTTCCATGCCCTGTTACTCATTGTTGAATTCCTCAATTGTACAGAATATAATACTAGCAGCCGGTCGTCAAATTATGCGAGCCTCGTTTAACGCTGGTAAAAATTCGTCTCACTTATAGTCACACGCATTTAATAGCTACGACTAGAGACTGTGTTAATTTGAATTAATTAACTATAGGATTATTATAACTAGGGCTCGAATGTGTTGAGGTCCGTTTTTAGATGGCGCCGCACAACTCGAGGACCGATTGTGTTCGGAAAGTGCGTTAGACGTCTTCTGCTCTACGAAAAGGACTATACTGTCCTATAAACAAGTTGGAAACGGAAAGAACATGGGGGCTTATATTCGCAAGAGTGTCAGAAAGAAAAGTGAAATCACAAGTTACTTGTGCATTTGCGATGCCAGCCATGAATTTTTTCCGTCGCGTCTTCTAAACTACATAGTCTTCATTTGCCACCTCAATGAGAATATTATTACGCATCAATGACAGGTACAATGTAGGTCTCCAAAAAATTAATCCGACTCTAAATGTGTTGAATTTGTACATACATTCAAATGTTTAGTTTTGTTGGCTCCACTGCGTACAGAAAAACATTTTCTAACGTCATGGACAATACTTTAAATTTGATAGTAATGTTCTCTCTCTCTGTTGTGTTGAATAAAAAAGAGCGAGGGGACTCTACTCGTTTTTGAGCAATAAAATGATGCAAAAACATTGTGGTATTTTTTACTTCATAAAATGAGTTGTTCCAGATGAATCCCCTTCAATTTAGTTAAAAAATATTGGTTTATTCGAAGTGGCGGCATTTTTTTAACATTTACGTCTCTTACCCTCTCGATTTTATGGCTCTTACGGCTATTTATTTATTTATTAAACTTCAACTTCGCATGTGATTTGATTCCTCATGGGATCAAAATCGGAAGGTAGTGATAAAAACTGGTGCGCCAGTGGGGCAAGGAGGATAATCGTGCTTGGCCAGATTTTGCATCTCCTGCATGAAAGTCTTGAGCATCGACTCGGGCGGGTCGTGAAGGGCACCATGCCGTTGGTATACATAGACCCGGTCACTATTGAGTGACTTGTTGACTCTTGT
Organism: Platorchestia sp. MABIK; assembly: GCA_014220935.1. Taxonomy (NCBI): domain Eukaryota; kingdom Metazoa; phylum Arthropoda; class Malacostraca; order Amphipoda; family Talitridae; genus Platorchestia; species Platorchestia sp. MABIK. Next base: position 51,189 of record JACJUY010001959.1, read on the forward strand.
CCATTCAAGTGAGTGAGCATTGACTCTTGTAAAAGTTTTCTCAACTTTATTCTTTGAATATATGAATGGACTTTATTCATCATAGAAAAAAATAGAAGGCGTCAGATGAGGGCTTCTGGGAGGCCATTCAAGGTTATGACCAAGTGCATGTACATGTTGTGTTCGAACTTGCCTTACAAAGTTACTAACGATGAGGGTTCTGTTTGTGAGAGCATCACCTTGCATCGATTCAATACTTGTTTGCATCTACACATGCTTTGTAATCTAAATTCATATTTCTACTTGTGTCTTTATTACTACGGCAATGAATACTCCTCTTCATATTTCACATGTCACCTTCACAGGCAATTTAAAATTTTTTTTCTGGAGTGAGATAGCAGTCAAATGATCAGCATGCCGACTAAGTAGTCGCATCGGTCGGATAGCTCGGGATACAAATGTCCCGATCTTCCCGTGAGAACCAGATATTAAAAACAACGACACTTTTCACAAATTAATAGGTATTAGCAACGAGGCCAAACTCGGAAAACCACTTTTCGGTTCACTCGGTAACCGCGACGGACTTACAGTTTTATAAAACGTATAGTTATGCACGTTTTAATTTGTTTAACGTGTGAAATTTGGAGTCAGAAATAGAAATATGCACCAGTTCTTTAAAGTTCAATAAATCGAAGATTCCAAGGTCATACTCCATCTTTAATTGTTTACAAAAGGCATTAAGCACGATGAATAAATTCTAAACTGGTTGTAAGTAAAAACAACAACTGAATCGGTCTTCGAATTTTTCCTGCCTGGTAGCCGAACACAGAACTTAATCCCAAGTACCCGGCGTTCTCTTTTTATGCTCTTACTATCCAGTAAAATGGTCCCGATTACCCCTAAGTCAGTAACGGAATTTGTTGCACTTGCGTGTGGTCCTATAAGCGTGCTCTAGACTTGCATATACTCGACCGTACCTTCTGATGATCCGTTGGTGGGGTGGATGTGTTCCAGCCTCTGCTTGAGGAGAGCCACTTCTTCTCGCAGGTCCTGGATGTTCGTCAATTCTGCCTCGATAGAGGCTAGTTTAGTTTCTAGGAGTCCCACCCTCGATGCCATTTCATCATTTGTGGCCGCTTCTTGTGTAAAATTATTTACTCTTGATTCTGCAATGTCCATATCACTCTCCGAATTGTCCAGTAATGCATTTTTTCCACTTTCTTCGTGTATTCGCCGATTCAATTGTCCTCGTGGATTATTAACGTTCAATGAATCCACTGAAGAATAAAGCGCAGTGACGCGATTTTTCAATGCGTCAATTTCTATTTGAAATTTACTTTCATTACACTGACAGAGCGAGTTAGTTTCTGACAATTCGATAGCAGGTTTCTCTGGGGCATCGACTCTCTTTAGAAAATAACGATCTAATTTTGAGTCATACGAAGCAATATTTTTTTCCAGCTTTCCAATCTGCTCATAAATATCTTCGAATGTATTGTTCACAATTTGAGGTGCTTTCTCCATGAGATTTGTAATGTTGAAATCAAGAAGACTATTACCAGAGAAAGAATCGTCGAGAGAAGTGATATTGACGATGACTTGTTGCTTCTCCTGAGTATCTGATGCGCTAACATTCTGTGCACACGAATTTCTTTCGCTGAGTAGCTCTTGAAATTGGTCAATTCTATTGTCGTTGATCAGAATTCTCTGTTCTTGGCCAAATATCATCATTTTTAAAGTTGACAAATTATCTAAAATCAACGCTATTTTTTCTTTCGTGTTTTCTGCATCCGCTTCAGATTTCATTTCCAGCAATGCTAAAGCACCGGTGGTCTTCTCAATAAAATGATTGTACTTGTAGTCCAGATTTGAAAAGAAAACATCTTTTCTCTCAGTTGCGTGGGTTTGCAAAAGCTGTTTTATATCTGCTAGTTGGTTCAGCACGGCGCTCGATGAATTGGGCAAAATTTCACTAAAACTCTCTCTTGCTAAGACAGGCTCAGGATTGAGTGACTTGTTCCCATTCAAGTGAGTGAGCATTGACTCTAGCAAAAGTTTTCTTAGCACAGACTGATCTTCGTTAGCGTAGGCGCCCTGAGGAGCATTTATAGCGTTAGTAGAAGTGTCGTTACTAACAGAACTCATGGAATCGCTAAGTTCAATGTTCACAGTATCGAAGAACGCGCCGTCTTCAGAGGAGGCCGCTTTGATACCCATGTCACGCAATTCTTGCTCCTGTTCTACAGGTAAGTTTCTCGCCTCTACTTCATCGGGTTGGCCAACGCTCACAGAAGAGGAAACGACCTGTTCAAAATTTTCAACCAATGTCTCAGCTTCAGACCTAGAATTGCGTTTAATTTCATGACGAGTTTCGCCAACTGCTTCTTCTTCTGCTCTCTGAATAGCTGATTGACACTTGCTCAAATTAGTGTTGCCGGTATTTGTCGAAAATTCTTCACCATTAATTTTCATTGGATCTTCAGAAATTGTCGTAGTAGGCAATCCAACACGCGGCACAAGTGAGCTAGGGTAAGGATTATCCCTAAAGCTTTCTTTCTTTTGGTCGCGCTTTGAGTTCAGGCCGCTATTCTGGACCGAAGAATCCAAACGAGACACGTCCAGAGTTAGTGAAACTGGTTCATTTACGATGTCGGAAGAGTCGTCGATGTGCCTCTTCTCGTTGTTTTTTATGCTTTGGAGCATTTTTAGGGGTATTAATAGAGGCTTGGGTTTAGCATCTCTCTTCGGTCTACTGAGCAGCACTAATAAATCCTCTCCTGGAAAGTTCGTGGTCCACCAGTCTGCGGATGTGCGGCCTGCAGCACGGGATGCACGAGCGCTCAAGCGCGGATGTGCAGAAAAACGTGGCTCTGAAGACCTGGGCTCAACAGGTTCTGCGAACGCCAGCGCCAGATATGTCAGAACAACAAGTATTATCTGCATCTTTTCGATTGTGAAATGAATTAAGTTAGTCCTCAAAATAACACATAGATTGCAATGAGTTACTTGATTATGCAATCCAGTACTCTGAGTTTTCTTGGAGATGTTGACGCGTACACAACTCGAAACAAGTCCCCGGAAACAAACTTTTTTAGACTCCACTTCAGTTCCGTTCAGATCCTCGGTACACTCGCAAGGGAGAGTGAGACAAGCAACATGAGACCTCACCTAACTAGCATGCAGCTTCTGCTCAACTGAGAGCTTCAGCCGGCGTTGCAGTATCTTACGTCTTCCCCCCTCGGGACAACAGACGCATTGCTCTAACATTCGAAGGCGGGTGGTCACTGACAACTTTGCATCGAGCAGCATTCGAGCTTCACACTGCTAGTACGCTCTTATCGGTCGTACTCATTTGAACCTAGAAAAAAGATTATCTGTGCATTCTCGTGCTTCTGTCGGAGTGTCGAATGAGTAAATGCAGTGCGCAGAATTAAACTGAAACGGAATTTTTAAGCTATACTTTGCGCACAGTTTTATTTGAAATTGTTTGAATTGAAAATAAAGCCGTCAGTTCCTATGATGCTATGGGATACTCGGGTGATTGCAGTGGCTCTGATGAAGAAATCCCCGAATTGGAACTGAGTTTGTTTGCACACAACTCCGCTGTCAAGTTTTGGAAAATTTGACACTTTTGTCGATTATTTCGTAGCTCATGGCACTCATTTCAAGTAATACCTCAATCCCACCGAAAATAGATGGAAAGGTTATTGTTCGCTGGAAAACATTCGAGCAATTTGGGTTTTCAAAAAAGACGGTCTAAAAGGGGAAATTAAATAAGCGAACCAGAGAAAACTTTATGTTAGAATTCTTCATTAAAAGACAATTACTGAATGTGACATGATACAATCGTCAAAACCAGGATGTGAAGTAGCTAGGTACTACTGGAATGACAAAAATTCAATCCTATGTCTTAGTTTGATACAGCCGTGTTACCGCTGCTGAGAAACACGTTGTTTTCAATTTTGATGCTCTAATGACGTGTGCATTTAACTCGACTAGCAGAATCGGAGAAAAAACATTTACTAATGCCATTTGGTAGTGACGAAAGCACTGAAATACTGCAGTGCTTAATATAGGGAATAACTCTCACTTTCCAAAGTTATTCGTGTCAAGCAGCATGTATTGAGGCCACGCTTCGATATTTTCCAGCGGGAGAGATTAGAACTTGAAAACATTCCAGTGAGCGGCGATTCATCTTCACAAGCGAGGCCTGGGGTTTCTGCGCAGTCACTCTCCCTTCGCCTAATCACAAACAAAAGAATTCATTTCCCGAGGCGTGAGCCGGAAGCACCGAGAAAGCGCCCTTTTCCTCCATCTTTCATTCAATCATTGCACTACGAGGCTACTGCACAGCAGCACACAAGGTAACGGTAGCTGCAGCGCCGCTTTCTCCGCCAGCCCGTGCCCTGCCTACCCTAAGGAGACAGAGACAAACAAGGGAACGCATTTCAATCATGCACACGAAAATTTCCACTAAAACATCACTGCGTTAGGACGAATGACCTTTCGTGCTTCTTCTCTCTCATGCCCAGGAAATTTGCTGGTCGTTGTGGGCCTTAATTGACGACTTGTTGGGCACGCTAATCTTTAAGTTATGCATTGAGTGAGAAATACCAAATTTAAAACAGGAAATAAGTATCAACAACTTCTATGTAGCTTCGTATCCACGCCAGTTTTGTCAACCGTACTGTAATAACTATGCTTGGATAATTAAAACACAACATATTTTGTAAAGTGAGTAAGTACATATCGCTCAACACCTTAACGTTTAAAAGCTTTTTTTTTTGGTCTAAATACGTCTTCTGTATGAGCACAGAATATATTTCTTTGTTTATGAAAGAAAAAACACTGACTCACTCACCTGTCAGCGCTCCTGTCCATGGTAAAAATTCAAAGTAAAATATAGGTACATGCCGTTTGTACAGCCGTGTTAAGCGGCCAATAGACGATCAATTTTATTGTTAATTTAACTGACAGTGATGAATATTGATAAATTAATTGATCGTCTGTGGGCTTGATTGACGACCGTCAATTAATTGATTTTGTGGGCATTAAAAAATCTCATCAATATATTGAGTCAATGATATTGACAATTAAATTGATCGTCTATGGGCCGCTTTACAGTTTACTGGCGTGGCTGTTGAATAATTGATGTGCTCGTATAGTTGATACAGTCGGGTTGGCGATGTGGTCGATCCCATTGTAGAAATGGTGTAGTCTTATGAATAATGTGATCGCGTATAGATCAGATTATTAGTTAGTTTAAGCCTCCCTATCCGCTAAAAAGGCGATCCAAAGAGAGGAAGGAGGAAGGCACCATTTAGTTTGGAGTTTAGGGAGCGTGGAATCTATGCAGAAAGGGCATAGAAACAGTAAGATGAGAAAGAAGTTTATGAAACAAGATCAAAGTTGAAGAAGAAAGTAGGTGTTGAAAAAACAGGACAGCAGTGAACCGAAAAAAGATGGTCCTTAACAGAACAAAAACCTATTTTATTTCAACAAAAAGGAAGCCTACCTAACCCTTAGCTCGGGCCCTCACATAGTCCCCCTGGGAGCGCTAATTCCCATAGATATAACAGTTGTATCCCCCTGAGGGGGTGATCGCGTATAGATGATGTCGTTGAGTGGGAGATGTGTCGTGTGGATGATGTGCTTGCATTGATGATGTGATCACATAGGTGATGTGGTCGTGTAAGTAAAGTAATCCGATAGATGATGCAATCACATGATCACATAGATGATGTTTTCGAAAAAAAATGTTGCTTCTGGAAACAAATGCATTCACAGAACTGCTTTATTTTTGCAGTATATCATTTACTCCTAGTGATTCCGGACTTAGGAAAGTTGAGGCCGCATGCACGCTCTTGAGACCCATCAACGTGGCAGACGCTCATCAGCCACGTGCCCGTCAAAACCCTACATGGCTTGCGGCCCAAACTTCCACAAAGTCAAACGCATACGACTCATGCGATACAAGCGAATGAGAATAGATGACATCGATTAACTTTTGGTCACAAACTTATGGCTTAAATCATGGTAACAAAAGTTTGTCTAAGTAATTCAATTAATGCAATGTTTGAATTCTGTCGTGGACATCTGGGAATAATTTTTATCCGCGTAACTTGCGTTTTGCGTGAGATGAGGACGTCGTACAACTCGAACAACGACTGTGTTGCATGTTCTCATTTCCAATTTTTACATGTGCAAATGCATCTAATTTCTAACAATTTCTTTTTCATTGCCATAAAACCCTTTTTACCTGCAATAAAGCACGTTTATAGTTAACGAGGTAATTCTATTCTCCAAGAAGTACCGTCACACTTTATTTGTTCGTAGGCCCTTCTGAATAAACATATTCTCTTGGTGGGCCTTTCAGCATGTCTTAACGAGTAACATTCCATTAATACATCTCCACTCTACATTGGTACTGCTTTCGATAAATATTTCATAGCAGAAGCCCATTTCCTTCTACACTCGATGATTTCCGGGATACGAAATTTGTTATGTACGTTGCGCACCAAAGTACACAGAACCTATTTATCATACGAGTGCAATTTTCACTCAAGCATTGCAACAAGCCGGAAGAACTACCCAGGTGAGTGACATCTCAGTAAGGTAAACTTTACCTTCTCTTCCATTCAAAACTCACAATACTGTGCGATACGCTCGTCATGCAACAATGGTGGAAAGTTTTATCCGATCTCAGAGATAGAAACAGTAATATTTCGCGGGTCATATTTGCGAAGCAAGAGGCAGCTTCACTTTAGCACCTGAACATGGCTTAAATAACCAGAAGTGACATGAGAAATGGTGAGAGCGCTCATTACGCAATAGAGCAGTTTAAGAAAAGCAAATTCTCATCACTCGTACCTTTAGAATAACAATGATCATACCCTAAATTCAGATCCGAAAGATCTCTGGCAAGGATCATGGCTTGATAAACCAACTTTAAACCATATTATACACAGATTACAATTCGTCCTCTTCTGGTATCATACTGGACTACTGACTACTACACAACACTACCATTTAACTCAAACAATTTTGACGCTTCTTAAAAACCAATCGTTCACTACCCCCTTTTTTCTATATCTATTGATGATTTCCTCTTAATGCATCAAAACTGAAGAATCTTTGCGTGCGGAAAACGTCCAAACTGTCAACACAAATTCGTTTGCTGAATGACCAGAAACATAAGTCAACGCTGAAAGCCTCCTTAATAACATGAAATGTTGGTATGATAAATTGGGTGATTTGTCCTGAATGACTTTCTGGAGACTGTTCTGGGTGACTTGTCTCGGTAACTGTTCATCTAAACTGCTCTGGAAGACGACTCTAGGAGATTGGTAGGAGACACTGTTCTGATAGTTTTGGGACATTGTTCGTTGAGACTGTCCCACGAGACTGTTCAGGAAGAATGCTTTGAAAAACTGTCAAGCGACTGTCATTTGTCCTATAAATACCGTATTTTTTTAAATTTGTATTTTTCAAAATTTCTTTAATACCTATCAACTTGTTTCGTGACCTACCTTGTCACCTCCTTATGTTATTTAAAGACATTTAAATGAGAAATATCATAAATTTGCTGAATGACTTAAAGCATGCTCTTGGAGGAAATAAACTCACTTCTATTTTAGTGTGCTCGCTCCAAATGATATTTTTGAATATCTGCCGTTTAAACCTGTTAGTTATGAATATGATTTATCAACAAAAACTTTCAATATTATTCCATAATGTCAAGAAAACCAAAGCTCACATGTCAATGTTCGTGGAAATTGTCACGAGTGTTTTCACTCCACTGAATATATCATCTTTATTTTTCTTTCATTGCATTCACAAATGAACATTTGTAAACTTCAACTAACTAATTGTGGGATACATTTTTATGTTTTTCCCTCAGTCTTTTGTGCAAGCATTGACATGGGCCGTCATGGCACCCATCTACGATGAGTGTGTATTTCAACTCATGACTTTCCATATCAAAACACTTTAAAAAGCGATGTAATTCATCTTATGTAATAACTCTATAGAACATTTGTGTTTTATATTCTTATTCCTGTCCTAAATTGTTCTTGTTAGGCTTTTGTGACAATTTGTCGTTCCTTACGCTCGTGAGTATATTATGACAACCCTATTTAGGTAGTTAACTTTCCGTATTGTTCCAACTATGTTTCATATTTTATCTTTACCATTGTACAACAATCCTTCTCATGTCTTTGACTCCGGTAAAGTCTTTTGTGCCGGTATTATTAGCGTAGAAAATATCATAAATTTATGTTGTGGTAAATCATTTTATTTTCTCTGAGCTCGTTAGTTGGCATACTAGTTGATGCGTAAGAATGCAAAAATTTTCCGAATGTCGACATCAAAGTCTTAGATGCAGAATAATTCAAATCTGCCCATCTTACTTTCAACACTAATCTCTCATATCACAAGTTGTGCTCGTATTTAAATATAAGTGAGCACTGGCATGAGTGTTTTCAACAATGCGTCACTAGGATTATGGTTTCTTTGTTACTCACATTTATATGCATTCTCAAAATTAGATTAACCCAACGAAGGGAATGCATTTTTCGTGCTTTTCTCAATCATTTGTTTTGACTATTGATATGAGTATTAAAATACCTATGTGTGAATACCAACTAATGATTTTAAAAAACAATGTTATACATTTCATGTATCAACTTAATTCGAAATAAACTGTTATTCTTTTCTTTCTTCCTTTCTTAAACTCTGAAAATGGAGACTGGTCTGAGACACTGTTCTGTGGAACTGTTGTAGCAAACTGTTTTTGGAGACTGTTCTGAGAGGCTGCTACGCAAGATTGTTCTGAGAGTCTGTTCCAGAAGATTATTC
>JACJUY010001959.1:67718-87356 GCA_014220935.1 Platorchestia sp. MABIK
ACGTGTTCTGAAATTTCGAGCCTGCATACAGTCGTTCATGATATAGAATATTCTTATAGTGTTTTTTAGAAGTAAACAGGAAGTTATATCTTTGAGGTAAAGTTTATAATTTGCTTCTAAAGAATCATTTAATTGTTCAAGACGTTTTCAGTAAATGCTTAACGATTGCTTTAAAATGACACCATGACCTGAGAGACGTACGACACAAATTAAAATAATGAAGGTGAAAGAAATGCGATCACTCAACTTAAATTTTCCGAGAAACCACAAAATCGGAGGAACGAGTCTCAAGCTGGATGGGTCCTGTAGCTCCCAAAATGAGCTAATAGAACAGAAACTCGATAACCATAGCGGGGTTGATTTTTACACTTCATGAGGGAGTCTTTGCAGAAACTACGAGAGCACATTCAAGAAGCGAGGCAAAGCTCTTGGCTATTATTTTATGAACATACAAAATTTACGGATGGTTTTATTTCAGCAGCCCACTCTCAGCCAAAGGGTGAAGCGCCTGAAATTATTTTACACACGACCAGCCTTGACGATATACTGTACTTGTCTCAACCACACGGCAAAGGGGTTGTGAATTTACCACGTGCAGCCGAACAAACTCGTTTGATCAAGGTTTGAGATTATGTACAAATCATCCTTGAGCACATGGAAAAATACTCCAATGTATCAAAACCTAAAAAGGAATTCATGACGTAAAATCAGCATAAAACTGAATTCTAACACGTTAGATAGAAGAAAGACCGCTTCAAAGATGTTTTCATTAATTGTAGGAGTCCGGCTTAGTAGAGCGTGGTGAGAAGGGTGTGTCGAACGACATGGGCCCAAATGCAGAAATTTATTACACGTTCGGGATTAAGCCCCGAAATGATGCCGTTGTTTACCGAAAAACATTCTAGAACATCTAAAGCATAGTAAGTATAGTCGTAGATAAGATTCAAAACTCGTGACTAACTATGTATATCTTCGAATGGTGTCGATGTACTTTTTTGGAAAATCAAAGTAGTTACGCATTCTTGGCGCAACACTTGTTCCATAGCGCAGATATGGTCATTAACAAACACTGTCCTAATGAAACCATGGCTCCTACCCTAACCTTACCAAATTTTTTAACCTAACCAATGCTAATCAAATCTATCATAAACCAACCTAAGCTCACTTAAATTTTATTTGCGTATCTTAACCTAGCCATAATGTCCTATTTACATAATGACACATATATAGGTGATTTTTTAACGCTAATATAAATTTTAAAAGCTATTATATATAAGCAAGTCGCTGTCCCCAGAGACTTTTGTCTCGAATTCTAAGAGTTTGATATTTGAAACATTTTCAGCTGGATAACGTTAGCCTCTACAATGGCCTACAGACGGCTTCTACTTCGTTAATTAAGTAAACAACGATTCGGTAGCACTGACCAGGTGCGTTTTCCAGACTCGTGTTTCTGTGTGGGTTGTGCGAGTTGTGAGGATAATAACGACACACACAATGAGTATTAAAGATTGCTGGTGTAAGAGGCAAGTACGGAGGAGGGGAGAGAGCACACGCATGGCACCAGACATACGACTTTGGAACTTCTCAACAGAAGAACAGCGACTTTAGCAAACCGTTATTTACTGTCGACTCCTCGAATCACTTTTACCGATAGCGATGTTGAAACCAGACCCTTGAAATCTAAGCCCTAGATAACGGAACTGGAACCAATGCCCTTGACTACTGTTCCTCGAATGCCACGCCCTCGGATCAGACTCTCACTCTCAATTCGAATTGACCAAGTCTATCATTGACATAGCCCTCCCTATCTCGCGACCGGAACCTGCGCGCACTTGTGCGTGAAGTGACTTCCCGCTCACTTGCTCCGTCCGCTCTTCTTCGCCTCTCGATCCTAAGTGACTCCTTAATATTCTTCTCCGCCGAGACTCAGAGACCGAACAGGGTCACGACTCACGACCAAGAAGGGGGGGAAGAGTAAGGGGTGGGGCATCTTTGAGCTGTCGCTCCGGCTTTTTCCGGTGTACCATAGTTAATCAAAAAAGTCGACAATGAACGAGAGTTGGTTTACTCTTCAATAAATATATGATTGCCGATCATATAGCCCTAGTTTTGGTGCCATCTGTCCGAAGCAGAGGGGCCAGCTTTCGCGTGGCTGTTTATAGCACCCACATAAAATTCGATCTATCTTCATGCACTCGATCGTAAACGTACACCCAGCTAAGACCATTATTTGCAAGATCCATTAGACACACCAAATTCATATTAGAGACATATTGAGTGTCTCATATTAGAGACACTCAATTTAATTAAGCCTCCTGCAAGAGTGCGACAGACACAGAATAAATTCGTTTTATTCAGACAGTTCACCCAGTAGCGACGTACAACCTTAGCTGTGATTGTTGCTCAAAACGTTAGGCTCTCACTGACAAATGCTAGCATGGACACACTGGCTCAAAATCATGTCAAATTAATGATTTAAATATACTAAAATGATCGAAATAAAGAAATTCGTGTTATCTCATTTCTTATTCTCGCTGAAGATAAGCGAGTATGTTGGCAATTCAATGAAACTCGATTAAGCATATCTATACTTTCATTGAACACGTTTCACCATTTTTAGAATAGAAGGTTATGTCAAATAAATATGTAGTAATCATTTGTTCGCACTGATTATAAACAGTAACAATGAGTGAAAACAGGACTAGAATCAAATTTGGCGATATTTTTAAACCTCACGCGTGTGTGAAAATTTAATGCACTACGTGTGACAACACAAGAAAATTTTAACACCCTATGGTGCGAATTCGTTTCGTGAAGAATGTTCATTATGAGCCCAACAGTAAAAACGGAGGCAATGTACTAAAAATATCCATCAAAGGACGTTATATTGTTTGTAATGTATTACTTATTACTTGCAATCTACTACATATCCTGTAAAAAGAGTTCACACTAAGTCATCACTAACTTTCCAGATGAACTGTATAAAAAATTCTTCTACTCATTTAGTGTTACCGAACGTTTAAACTTGGGGCAATTGGAGGGAGAAGGTAGGTTGTTAAGGGGCATCGATTGTCTATATGAGAAGATTGAGTTAAAATAGAAAACTTTCAAGTATTATTTCACGTTAATAAAATGTTGGCATTAATACATGGTCATTTCTATAGATATAAGTGCGATACACACTTCTTATTATGCTTTGTTTACGAAAACTCTGTCGTGCACCTACATTGTTCGTTTTTTATTCTATACAAACAAACATTACTCTGTAAGAAATTTTATTTAACGTTTTTTGACATGATATTGGCGAAAATGTGATTAGTTAGTTTTCTACGAAAATGAATTCGATTGCTCTGTACGGTAGAACTTGGTAAACAAGTTTATTTACAACATAATGTAATGAACGATCGCTGAAAGGTGTTCAGAGGCCCAAAGTAATGTTTAATGGCAAAAGATTGAGAGTTAATAGAGCAAAACAATGCTTTTCTTAGAATAAATTACTTAACTCGCACATTGAACATACATTTCAAAAAAGTTCGTGTGCACATAACCCGATTTTTTAACACCTAAAATCACAGACATATTGTTGAATATGAGGAAAAGAGTATGAAATCGATCATGTGATGAGACAGCAAACATATTTAAGGGAAGGTTAAAAGGGTGAATCCTAGAAAAGCAATTCTGCATTGTGGGACTGCTTGACCGGAACGACAATACAAAACGAACCATCATTTTTTTGTGATGGTATTTCTGTCAAATATCATGTTCAATAACTGGAAGCTTTAACTGACGAAAGTGAGGCCCACTCTTAAGCCCAATTCTTTTACAATCTTAAAACAAAATTTCTTTAGCTCATAATTTTTTACACTTGAGTTTTGAATCTGCTTTGAAAATCGTTATTCGTGTCATTAAACTTCGATTTACCTCGTTGCTAAGAACGAGCTTCTTCCCATAAAGTTTAGCTCCATCATTTATGCTGCACTTCACTCCAGCTCAGGGTTCATAAGCAGACTCATTTCTCGTGAGATGTTCTTCAGACGCCAGCTGGCGAACAGATAATTTTTAGGCTTTATTTAAAATACTAAAAATGAGGTGTAAATGCGCAACCAAGCCATGCATTCAGTTCAATTTTGTACAAAACTGAAGATCAGGTATGTTGGAAGTACTCACTTGGCTTCAACGTGAAAAATTCGTGAAAAAAATTGTCATGAGAAACTTTGCGTTGAGTGCTACTGTTTTGCTCGAGACAAGACTAGGCCTTTGGAATAAGCCTGAAGAGCTTATTTTCTTATCAATTTTAGGAGATGAAATCATCCCCGTGCATGATATGAGCAGTTCTGAAGCTGCTTCTTAAAACATTTAAAAAATTATAGTATTTCAATAGATAACTCCATAGAATAATATAATAAAGTTGCAGATTGTGAACTGCAAACAATCACGGTCATCTTCGTTTGATTAATTGATCATTAGAGTGGACATGCAAGTAAAGACGGCACTTACGTAAGTTTCATTTTTTTAATTTAATGTATTATTTTATTTTCATTTACGAATTTCACCTGCCAATTTATAAGGATGTAAAATATTACACCAAAAGTTACCTAAGCGGTGGAAGAAAATTCTGCCTATATGCATTCAAATGCAGCACAACTATCGCGGTCGTAAATTTGGTAAATATTCTTAAATTGTTTTACCTGGTTTGAGTTTTTATTTTCCTTGTCCATACTTAAAAATGTTCACAATTATCGTAGGTTTTCATGCTTGTGTTGTGTATGAAATATTTACTCTAACCTCTCATGGATGAAATATTGAATAAATTTCTGCTGTTCAAATTATTTCCCCTGTAATGTTGTTCACAGAAAAAATATGACATGGATCACCACGTAATATTCGGTGGTGTGCACCCATTGAGAACTCATTGAGTTCGTGTTAATTACTGTGAATGGATCAGATTCCTCACAAGTTTTGTGATCATCGTTGTTGCACCTCCTGAAAAAATAATCATCGTTTTTAAAGTCCCGTTCTCCACTGCTCAAAATGATACTGTAGTTCAAAAGCAATGAATAAAAAATTTTCCAACAGTAAAGAATACCATCGTGTTTGTTTCATTGCATGCGTATTTGTGATTCAAATGCTCTCAACCATAATTTTTAGTCTATAATTATGACATATTTCCACTTTTCTTTACTGAGAGTTAAAAACGTAGGTCATTAAGCAATATTGAAACTTATTTTTGTATCGGTGCTCACTAAACATGGCGATTTTAATAGTTTTAATCGTCGTATAAAAACGATAGTAAATTATTATTAAGACAAATGAATAATAATGAGTTTTAACCATTTCATTCTCACAGATTTAGGTCAGCGTCACTTACAATTTTATTTGGAAAATTTTCATAGAAATCTTTAGTTTAACTACTTTTATCAAAATCGTTGGGTTAACGCAAGCGTTTGCACTAAGTCTGTCTTCTTTGAGAGCGCGTTACTCTAGACTTATTCGAACTGTCACTCACTTTTGTGTTTCTTTACATCTCTTGATCCTTCTCTGATCATAACGTCTGCCACATGGAAATCTCATAAATAAGCACATTCATTGCGAGTAAGCCTCAATTGTCCTTTTCACACACCTAACATTGACTTCCAGAACATATGACACAATAATTAAGGTATCAAACCTGACATGGAGTCAGGTATGACTCTCTTCTCGCTCTCCGTTAATTTTTAGCGATAAAAATCCCGGGTGTATAAGACGCTCCTGTTTGTATTTTTTCGATAATAATAGAAGCTTTCTCCATAGATTTCATTTGTTGAAAAGGACGTCACCAACACAGACTTCTTACAACCAGGTAGTTGCAGTGCTTATTTTCAAAACAACTTAATTAAGGTTTCAGAAGTTCTGTAAATCCAACAACAAGTTCTCGCGATTTGTTTTTATCATCGAACGAACAATTCCAAAAAAGATTTGCAGGAAGCAGATGAAAAAATAATCTAGTTCACTCAGAAGTAGAAAACTTGACAAATTGGGAGCTTCTTTAAAAGCAGAACAAACTATACTTGATGCTACATATATGATACTTTATTAAACAGGGTAAACTTCAATTCGTTAATTTAAACATTCTGGATTAAACGGCATATATGAAAAAATTTTTCAGCTAAATTGAGCTAAAAATTCTAAAATTGGTAACAATTTGTAAATTGTTATAGAGTATACAAACAGTATAGGAACAATGTTTCATATTTTGGAACAGTGAAGAAGGATGGTAGGTGTGGACATGAGAAGAAGAATCGGATAAAGCTGATAAACTAACTGAACTTTGCCAGCGACTGCAGCCATTAAACACAGCAACTGGAGTACACAGTCTAGAGATAGAACCCTTGATGTGCAATATGTGCACCTTAAGAGATGAGCAGGAATGAGCAAGACAACAAATTCATGGGTTGAATTATTTGGTAGGGAAAAGGAATTCTGGGGACACTATCCTTCAAAATAAAAACAGCAATTATTTTGTGAAAGCTTAATGAAGCTGTTTAAACATCTCTTAAGAGGCCTACTCCATTTGACGTTCGGGAAAACACATTGTAGCCATAGAAATCAGAGTTCTGGGCAACTCCAGTTCTATTAATATCACACAAAAGCGCTATTCTTAAACTTGTTCGCTTATAAATAATAAACTACAAATGCATTTTGATGAACATTATAGTTAAAGCAAATTTCATCAAAATTGTTTTATTTCAATTTTTAAAGAAAACACAAACATTGCGCGTTAAATTACTTGCTATCGTTAGATCTACAGATGTCTAGTTAGTTAACAGTTAAATCCTTGTGTTTACTAAATTTACGAAATCAAGTCCTCATGTTTACCAAACTATCAAGGCACTTTTCCTTTTAGTTTAGTTAGCTAATCTCTCAAACAACACAAAAACTGTTGCGTGAACTGAATGTTAGAGAAGAAATTCAATCATTATATGCTGTCGCAACTCTGGAGGTCTCTGGAGACTAAAGCAGCCACGTTTTTCCTCTATTGTGTGTGGACACGCTCGCAAGCTTCTGTCCAAGCGAAAAGCTGGTTCGTTTCTTCAACTTTTATATCCTGAATCACCCATCATAATAATAAGTAAGTTCAGTAACGTATATTTAAAAAACATTTAAAATCGGATTTGGTGACCAGGTTTAAAATCGGTTGATGTAAATAGATTGCAAAATTATCAGCGAATATTAACAGCTTCTGCTAGAGAGAGGATGTTTGAAGCTTTTAGATATCATATGGTAGACGCCGTTTGAATACTAGATGTGTCCTTACATCCTCCTGAACAATAATATATTTTGCTCAATAACCAATTCACTCAATTTTTATTTGAGGTTTTGGGTATGTTTAAGAAACAATGAGCATCAAAATTTATGTGTAGACCACAGAAGTGCAAAAGTAAGATAGTCGGTTTTTTACTCTCGATCTTTAAATAAGCGTTGGAAATCATCCCTAGCGATTTTAAACTTTTTTGCTTCTCGGGAGTCTTTCCTGAACCTCCCTTATATTTCACTCATCCGGTTTGTGTCAATGGAAACAACTCTGAATTCAAAAATTGCATCGAAAAGAATTCCCCTTCGCTTTATACGTCTTACATTTATTTCGACGGTCATAGGCCTGGGCAACTGTAAAATTGTGCCTACTAAGACTAAATATTCTGAATCACAAGTTCAGTAATGATAATAATGTAAGCTATATTTTCTACATTTTTTACTCCATTGTAATACCAGCGAAGCTATGTAGCACAAAAGAATACATACTTCTTTTCACACAAGCTCATCATCAGGAATAGCGTCTCAATTTCCTCACTTCTTGCGTTCTCTGATTTGCGTTGCTGAATTTGAAACTCACAATCTATCAAAGTATATAACTCACGCATTCATGCACAGTTATCGACTGAAGATTGGTAGACCGAAACCTAAACTGAGTTCTCTTTTTCTCCACTGCGTTGTGCGTATTGACCACGTGCACCAAGTTGGAAATGGTTCACTTTTCTTGTTTCAAGTCAGCCGCAGAGTTTAAAACTTCCTAGCACTTCAACACTTTAACAGCAAAACTGAATGGACATCCACAACTTTCGAAAGCAATTTTAATACATTTATTCAATGCAATGAGATGAACAAGAGCTGAGCTGATCATGTTTGCGTCTGAAATATTGTCGGAAGATTATTGCTCATCAAGAGTGAGGATGAAGATGTGGAGGTATGTTCGATAAATCGTAACATTTTGAGTAATCAGTACTCGTAAGCTATTTGAATAGCTGATTAATATCAATAGTGATTGTAACTATGTTTGAAAGATTCATTTTTTCTATTTTCTTATAGCATTGTCATAAGTACTGAATAATGGATAAGCATGCAGTAAAAGCGTTAGTTCTAACACTAGTGTACGTAACTGTGTCTGCCCGTACATTTTTTGGGGATTTTAATTTTCCCAGTAGGGATATACTAGACCAAAATGAACAATACAATGCGCCATAATGTGCTTTGAATACCACTGACGAGCAGAGACGCAGTTTCCACAATACTGTGGAGATTGTGTGGCATGTGTTGTGCCGAGCAGGCGTTAGATGGTGCATTTTCAAACCGGTCTTGGATAACAAAGAATTTTAAGATCTAGAAGACGTACATTTGATCAACAGCCCGGTTCAAGAAGCAAAGAAATTAATATGCACTTGTAATAATTACCGGCATCTATTTTCAATGAGGCATTGTGCAGAACTTTTTAATTCTACACACAACTGGAACTGCCTAATTAATGCCTAGCCAATAACAATCTCTGTAGTTCTCTTTAAACAATCTGAACAATTTATTTACTACAAGTGATCCAGCTGTAGGTTGTTTTTTAAGTCAAGTTGAATGGACACATTTGAGTGTAGCTACTTGTGGACCCAAATAAGTTCAGCGACTTCTTGGGCATCCTATCATCAACGCCATTTTTAAGGTGTACAATTATGCTTAACTTAATTCACTTCACCTATTTGCACACTAGACTGATAAATGAATTGGTTCACTCAAGATTCGATGCTTAATTTTAGGAAAGCAGTTTACACGAGCTAAATGTGAACAACATTTACTGCAAAATATTAAGATCAAATATTCATTTATATATTTGTCAGCAACAATGGTAAATAATTTGAGGCCTTTGCCGCCATCATCAGTTAGTGTTTTATACATGAAATTACATATAGAGAGCTTGTAGAGTTCTTAGAGCTTACATGTGTCTAAACTTTTGGTTGAATCATTCATGTGACAAGTAAATCCTAATTTTCTTACCGCTCTAATAGCTTTTTTAGCAGCGTAAAGATCAAATTCGTTTTCTCTTTATCAGATCCGTGCCATGCTTTTAATCCGTATAGTAAATGCGGTGTAATGAGCGTTCGAGAGAGTATATTTAAAGCTTTTCAGGCAATACATTTTTCACAATAGTGAGGATTTCAATGAATTTTGATAATTTAGTATTGATACATGCAATATGCCGGATATTTATCTATTATAAATCCCAGGAATTTACTATAGTTAGTTTCTTCAATTTCACCATCACCTTAACTCGTGGAGGAGACGCTTTTCTCGTGTATGAGAACATAATGTATTTTGTCTTACCGATATTGGACCTTATTTTATTAGTGTTGAGCCACATTGAAACCTTTCGCTGCTCTTTTTTTATACTCTCGGCGATTAAAGTGTGTTTTTTATTCGGAAGAGCATTGGAAAGCGTGCTGTCGTCGGCAAAAAGTATGAATGTGAAAAATGGAGTAGATTCCCTTAAATCGTTGATACAGATCACCACGAAACCTTTAGTAACCACAAAACACCCAAGATATGCATAAGTATATACCCTTTGAGCATTATCTGGTTATCCCAAACAATGCAGTGGAAATTTTATTGTGAAGTTTTTAAAAGAACAACGATTAATTGTTTTACTATAACGACCGGATTGACGTTTGATTAGCGAAGCATCGCCCAGTTTTGTAAACTACGCATCCATCTATTTTTGTGTTACTGTTCAAAACTCGAAGTTTGGTTTTTTAATCATTCCTATCAGAATTCAGCGATTTTTCAAACGTTTTCGCGGGAATTTTCCACAAAGCTTAAAGGCACCACTGGCGCTCTGACATCCCTTAGTGATTCTTACATCGAGTGATGCAAATGTTTTGATAAGAGGATGCTGGCCATGGAACCTCGATATTTTGCTTCAGATAAAAAAAGCTAACGGTGTTTTTAAAGCCAGAAATACGAAAAAGCATGAAACAGAACAATGGTTACGAGTGCGGCTAATCGAGATTTTTCGTAGCAGCTGAATTCTTTTGTCCCAGAATATCCCAGCTCTATTTTGACCGTATCAGCTCATAACGTTCTAGCATGAGATTGAAGAATATGTTTAATGTCGTCTATTTTTGTTGTTGAAATTAAAGTTTGTGTCATCTCAGAATTAATGTTTTTTATTGATTCTTCAATCACGAAATACGTTCCAGGATATTCAAAGTGATGATATGTGGAAGACATATCGTTGGGAAATTTTTTTAATGAACTCTTCGCTTTGATGAAAAAGGGACTATCAATAGATGTTAAGTGCGCTCATTGGCAATGGGCAAATGGCCAACGCACAGTAAGGTTTGAAGAAAAGCGAGACACAAAATTTAGTAAAAGTTAAAATGTCACGCCTTACCTCAGAATTAGAAGAGTGATAAAGCTCTGACTGAGGCCGAGTAAATAGGGACGATTTTATATTTCGACACTAAATTCAACATTGATGATAGTGTTTTAGTATACGAGATAGAGGTTTTCATTTTCCACTTTTCTGAAGCAAATGATGCTTTACGTTAATGTAGTACACGATGCCAAATGGGGCGAAGTTTACGATGAAGGATCTGCGGGTAAATTGGGTATATTTCAATAAAAGACCGTTCCGCCAAATTGTTCATATTTCTTCATTCAAATGGAGACCTGAAAAATAGCCAAACCTAGGAAAAAATACTCATTAGATATTTTGTCAATTATTAATTGAACTGTTCTCAATTCATTGTGGTTGAATGAATGTAATTTTTTTACATTATCTAACACAACCTGACAAAAATGTTTCGATTTAATTTTCGACGAAACACTAAAATCGTGGAATTATGTTATAATTGAGTAAATTATTATTCGCTAACTTATGAATTTCATCATATTATTCTATTTATGGAGAGGCACCATTTACCTAAATCTGCCTTTATCCTAATAATACCTGTGATTCGAGTATATTTTTACTTGTGAGGTAGAAATATGAACATGTCACAGATACGTTAAATTCCCAAGCAGTTCTACACGGAGGATGTGACAGTTACGGATAAAGACAATTTTAGAAATCATCAATACTGTATAGTGAAACGCCGGGTGTCTCCTTAAATTAATAAACAAATGAATTAATTTTTGTACTTAATTTTTCCTATGTCATCACAATAGGAATCTCATTGAACACATTAAATTGATTGGTCCGTCTCTTTTCACGCTCTTGAAAGATGCTTAACAACCGTATTTGTGATACGACTTTCCTCAGTACACAAGTACAAAAAATCTTGTGTATGACTAGGATGGAAATATTTGTTTGTCATCCACATCTGAAAGATTTGTCTCAAGAAAATATCGAATACTGTCATTTTGGACCTGCCATGTACACTAGTATGCATATAAATACACATTGGATATTACTGTATAGAAATCTTGGAAGTACAGTAGATGTATTTGGGATCGCTAAGGTGCAATGGAATAAGCGAGGAGACAAGGGCTGAAGCATGGGATATTCGAAAGGACGATGGACGATTCATGAAGCCGTACCCATGCAGCAATCGGAGCTCGCTCTGGCAGCATATAGAATTACATGAGAATCTCCTCGCGATGTTCCTGGCGCCGCTAAAGCATTTCCAGTGGATGTATCTATACAGAGAAAGAGTATTTATAACGTTGTAGCTCGTAGAATGGGGCCAAGCCTGCTAGCTTGCAGACGACTTAATTTCGAAATCTTAAAGTGATGCTTTCCTTGCTGTGTAAATATTACTGTGTTATTTTATTGCTTCGATTATGTACTAAAAATGTAAGAAATAGATTTGGAGGTAAAACACACAAAAAATTGTGGAGATAAACTATAGTAAGGAATACGACAAAATGAAACGATCAACTTCAACGCTTGAGTGTCGTAATTGTGCAAGCGTTTATGTCTTATCGAAAGTTATTGTCGTTTTCTTTCAAAGCATGTTACCTCATGTATTGTAACCTCAATTACAATGACCTTAACCAATGACTTTAACCAATACAATTACCTTAATTAACCTCAATTTCAATGTATTGTAACCTCAGTGTAACCTCAATTTGTTTCAAATAAAAAACTGCGTAGGAATTTTTCCATTCGTGAAGGATTATCTCGAAGAAAATTTCGAAAATCTAACAGTTTGCTATTGGCGCGAGGACAACGGTGTTTTAGCGATGATGACTGAAGTGTCCGAATAAAATCAAGATCGCTGAAGCAATTGATTCATTTTACTCCCTGGGTATTAAAAAGCAAACTATTAAGATTCGCTAAATTCGGGCAAGGGAGCAAACTCGTACAGACGATGATTTACTCTGCAGAAAAATTTCATTTAACTATAAAGAGCGGTACTGGAAGGTTAGTAGGGGAACTTTGAGACAAATACAAAACTTAACATGGCTGTAAGGTAACAGAAGTTGGCTAGTACAGGTCTCCACCAGATATCGACTGGGAACGAAATGAATACACAGTAATGGATGCCAGTTCAGCAACAAGATGACAACGGATTGGCCAAGAGATGATGTTTCGTAGCTATAGAAGAAGTTATGGCATACACCACGAGAAGACCATGCAGTTCTATACAAGAACACAGTCTCCTCATAAGAGCGAAGGCAGTCGAACAAGAGCAAGATTTCGAACGCAGGAGCAAGATCAGACAAGCCCCTTGCACAAGTTTGCACTTCAAATCAACATCAGTTGTATAATGCTACAATCAGTGCAGACAGCGGGCGTATAGCCTTATACAGTAAAGCTACAAACCAATCGCGATGTACAATCGACCTCTATTACCACAATCAGCAGTAAACTCTGAATGGATACTGAAATGTCTGTAGATTAAGAGTTTTAGTCTTACAGTATTGCTGTTGGGAAATTGTTGAAAAATTCTTTTCAAGCAAGAAGAAAAACCACAGTAAAACTTATCGTGTTTCACGTGCCGTCGCCGATGTGTGGTGAATGAACTCACAGTCGTCTACAACCCAGTCAACATATGTGTAGTCTTTTTATATTTTACATTATATAATTAGGAAAAAATGAAACTTGAATATGTTAAAGTAAAAAGTTTGCTATGACAATTATAATTACTGAATACTCGTTGAATATTTCTCTCTCAGAAAAATTTTAATTTTTGATTCACAAACTGCAAATTTCTTTACTAAATGGAGAATATAAAATAGCTCCGAGTTTCTCCCAAATTCTCTTGGACGAACACATTTGTTAAGCATATTTCTTCTTCATGATGAAATGTGGTATTCGTAGTGCTAGTTCTGCATTTATACGACAGCACACAGAGGCACGCTCACTGGAAGTACCCGAGTGTTCATGAAAGCCTTATTCACTGGAAGTCAGTGACAGGAGCATTTCTGTTCATGGATCAAACGTCTCCTGGATATTCCTCGTTTACGACATAAATATATCAACACTGGAGAAATTAGGATACTCGTGTTATGTACGTGTCAGAATTATTGTGCTCTAAACGAACAAAGTAGAAATGACTCATTCCCGTAACAACTAAGCTATTATCTGGCATCACTGCTCCAGAACAAGCCCATTTTTATGAGAAATGACCAGTCTTTTAATACTTAAAATGGTCCCTAAACTGATTCCTTAAACTTTACTTTTCGCATCATACTGAGTGCGCAGCGCATTTTAAAAATGCGTGTTTTTTACAGTTTGAGGAAATTCGTGATAACGAAACAGTGTTCGGCGCCGAAGTTAAGGCAGGGCAATAAAGATCGCCTGGCACCCAGTGGCCTCGCGCATGAATGCCAGCCTCCTGCCCAGCGAGGGCAACAAAAGAACGCGCGTCGTTTCTCCGTCGTCTACAACTGTGCGTCTTTCTATGCAAACGAACTCAGTGGCTTAATGGTTACGACTCCACGTTCTTTACCAGTTCCGCGCGAGCAAAATTATCGTTAGCGGAAACACATTCGCTTTACGAATGCGAGCAGTTCGTCTGCTGCAATCGCTTTGTAAATCGTGGCTTACGATCTCTAACATGCAGTTTTCGACCAGTAACCGTGTCTTGGTGCATCCTCCTGAGGTTTAAAGAATTTTCTTGATCTTTCACATGTAATTTACTAGAATTGTGTTCACCAAATGTACGTTTGCAGAGAAGCTGCGCAGGTTCATATTTGTTAGGTGAAAGGTAAAATGCAATAATAAAATAGAAACCAACACCTGCTTCAAGTTTCCTTCCTCATCTGAGCACCAAAATCACATGGCCATTTGCCATGAAATTCGTTATAGTAAACGAAATGTATGCTAAGACCTACCAAGAAAATTGAAAGCTGACAGTAGTTTCCCAGTTTTTAATACGACTTAAAGTGACAGTCATCCTTCCTGGGTAAGATATTTGATTAAATTTGTTTGACGATTTCAAATGTTCTCCGGAATACTAGAAAGACTTTAGTAATTTTTTTGGGTGGAATGAAAGCCCGGAGAAATTCTTATACCAGTGCACATTCAGAAAATGTTAATCGACATGAGAAATTCGATTTTTCCATGTAGTTCTTCAATAACGTGTAGTTCTTACAATGTTCTTACAATGTAGTACTTCATGTAAGATTGTAGTGCAGATAATTTTTTCTTCATTTTTACTCGACAGTACACTATATAAATAGTTTTTCGCTCAAATCGACGTTCAAAATTGTTATCCGCTGCGCAGATGATCAGTTCAATAGCATTTTTATTACATTCGTTTTACTTCTCCATCTACTGACAGCGTACTTTTCCGTCGCAGGGTGAACTATAGGTTGTTGATCCGGACCCACTCCTGTTCAAATTTATGAATTTTATACTATACGCGAGAACAGATGAAGCATATTATGGACTTCCTGAATAACCTGCGTAGTTTACATGGAAGCACTTACTGTAAATGCAAATTCGAGACTGAACAGAACATGAAGTAAAACCAGCTGTAAATGAATATATTATTTGAATTTTGACATAGAAGAACAGTTTTAATAGAACGACATCGAAACAGTTTTAATTTTTTCCAATCTACAAACATTGATTTTAAAATTCTGAAACGATAAGTTCGTTTGAGATTATTTGGTGTCCTGTTACGATAAAACACAAGTATGCATTAATGACGTTAGTCTTACGCTATTCACAATGACGGAACAATGGTTTGAAAAACGTGTTACATACTAGCAACAGAGAAATCTAAATCGCAAGCAGAAGCAGCACACGAGGCGTGTCTGAGCTGGGAATGATTCAGGATGGTAACCCATCCTCCACATTCTCCCTGACTTTTCAGTGCCGCAAAGCAGCTTTCCTGCGCCAAATGCTAATTGGTGGGACGCTGCTCTCGCCCATTTACCGGCCGTCAAAGTAGGACTGATGACTACGCAGCCCTAGCGATCATGACGCACCCCTGGCGGTCACGGCCCGTTGTGGCGCACAAAAGATGCCGGGTTACCTCGGAGCTTCATCTCTCCCCAGCCGTCTTGATGTTCTTCAATTGCGAGCTTTTGTGTCATCGGGGCAATATCGTATTTCTGGAGCCTCTTTCATTAAGAGCACTAAGGCCTCCAAAACTACAGAGGTCTGACTGGGGCCTCCCTGACTTCTTCATCAGCGCTGCGCTCTTTGGAATATGTCCTCGCATACGAGCGCAAGGTGACGTCTCCAGCAAATACGAACAGAAATTGCGCTGGAGCTCGCGCTGAATGATAGAAAATTGAAGCCCCTGGCGATAGCATAAAAGTTCAAGTGTCTTAAAAGAAGATGTTCTTGAAAATTTGATATTGAGATAGTAAAAATAGTAAGTCTGTGTTCATATCAAATCAAACATCAATAATGTGCAATTACGACCGCGTTTTCATACAAAATCTTACCTGGTGGCTGCACAATCTAATTTGTGGATGTTACAGCAGCTGTGAATCTTGAAAGTGGAAAAAATGGAAGAAACGATGCCTCTACTTACTATAACGTGGGAAAGAAGTTCTACAAAGATTCTGGGGAAAATTCACAAACGTATTTATAAATTTCCCCTCTGATTCTGGTCCCAACTAGGGAAATCAGAGTAAGAAAGGTCCAGTAGGAGGATTAGCACCCATTTTTTGAGCGTATTAGTTCATGTTATTTAAGTAGAATTGCTAATATTTTTCAAGATCCTACGTGCAGGAGTGAAATAATTAATCTTAGATTATTAAATCATATTAATATAAATGAAATAAATGGTAATTGATGATCACAAATTAAAAATTGATTACAGTTTTAAAACTGGCGAAAGCTTATGGTGAAAAGAAATTTATTTTTTATGAAAGTTATCGTATTAGATCAGACCGAATGAGTGCAAGCTCTAATCAAAGAAAATATAAAACGCTGTATAAAATAAAATGAAAAGTTACGATATTGTCTTCCCTTTATCCTCGCATACTAGTGCACTACTTCGTTTTTTACGTATTGAAGATACAGAAGCGGTCGACATACGATTTTCCCTCATTCACAACGTTTATTGCGTGCGTTCTAATTAGAATGCATGGGTTCTACTGACACCTCTCATATCTTCAGGTCTGTCTTTTTGCCGCAAAATTTCGCTCAAAAATTACATAAGTGGGTACCCAACAATCTAGCAATAACGTAATACTGATAGTCGGAAAATGGCAGTAGTTTCAAGTAGAATCTGATAAAGGTATATAAAATACGGCGATTAATTTCTATCAGTATTTGTGATATTTTATTGTGCGCAAGTGATAGGAAATTGCCCACATGGTACATAAAAATCTGAAAATTATTATTATTATATACTTGCTGGGGTCATATATTGTGCGTTTTCTAATTAAGTTACAATATTGAATGAGGGAATTGCCATCGTAACGTGAAAATTAATTATTGTGCGTTTGGACAAACGAAATTGTAGCTAAACAAGATTTCAAGCTCAAAGAGCCCAGGGAAAAGAGTTTTCCCTCCGTTTGTTAAACTGTGCCTCACTTCTGTTGTACCCGACGAATTATGACGATCTAGTATTATATGAGTTCAATGTGAAGAATGAAATTACGAGAACCAGCGTTACCTTAGTAACTCTTAAACTTCAGAGGTAAAATGAAAACCCTAATCACATGGATTTTCCAAGAAAATGCGCGTGTATAATATTTCATTGAATGAATTATTTATCTACTGGAGCGGGTTGACGCACTACCCAAACAAGCTCAATAACGCTTTTATTTTCTACTGTGTGAGATGCAATTACCTGAAACTAAATTTTCCATGTACTTTCTTTGAGTTACAGCATTACTTCATTTCTCCTTAGTTTTATACATGCCTGATTTGCCCCGTTCCATCGGACATTAACGAAACATCTCATGTCACCTCTTTGCATCATCTCATGAAAGAAAAATGAAGTTATGAAAACCGTTTATTTCCAAATAGTTTGATCCGTGAAATGTAACATATAGGTCCTAAATTGATAAAATAAACAAAAGAAGTAGACACAACCGTATCAAGGATTATATATACACATAAAGACATAAATACATAAATGGATGAAAATAAATCAGAATCCATTCCCCTGACAATTTCACCCTAGGTACGGGGACTGAGAGCTTACATAACAAATACTACTGATAAAACTGATAAATGCTCTGGAAGAGTCTCCTCTCATATTCACTCAGGAGCCTTAGGCTTCCGCAGCAGTCAGAGTAAGTAGGGAATTCAGAGTAAGAAAGGTCCAGTGGAATGATTAGGACAAATTATTTGAGCGTATCAGTTCATATTATTTGCATCTTAACAAAATGTTGAAAGTGTATGGAGTGGAAATTAATTATTTTGTACCTGAAACTACGATATCGACGTTCTGGAAGTTTTAAATTAGTTTTTCATGCATGCATATTAGCAAGTGTTCCTCTAGTAATCAGCTTGGGGAAGTTGCTTGAGTACCTAACAATTTTTTGTAAGCGCCCTTCATATGCGCCCTATGGGAAGTTGAGCGCCCTACATATGCACCTAAAGAGAAACGCAAGCAACCCTTCAAGAATGAAGGACGAAAAAAATCACTCGTCGAGAGAAAACAAATTTTTGATGTTTATGAGAATGAACAGAAGTGGAGAGTAGTGGCATTGGCTTCAGGCTTAAATTGCCGTACAGCTGGGTGTGATGCTTAAAGAATAAGACTAATGAAACAGAAACAGGGAATAACAAATAACAAAAAACCACTATGATGATCTACAAACAAATAATTTGAAACTTTTATAACTAATGACTGCAGCTACTCTGAGAGACTTGAAGAAATTTGAATTAAAATTTTTCACTAGAGTAAATGGGTAACCCGCATAAAAATTAACTTCCTGGCCAAATTTTAACTTTGAATAAAACTAGATTGTGTGTTGACGACGACATGAATAACGAAGAACAGAAACTTAAAAGAAATCTTCTTACATAAATCAACTCTTTGAAGAAATGGTGAAAGGTGAACTTGATTTTGAATTGAAGAATCAATTTTAATTAATTAATATTGAAAACAATCAGACTCAATTTTAATTTTTGTTGAAAACGATCACACGGCCGATTCCAAATTAGCACACATTTTTTGACATTGGTGCCTGCAAACAGATTGTGGACTCCATTGCGTGAGTGTTATGAGCTCGTCATCACTCCTTCTGTTCACTTGAAGCAGGGTTTATTTAACGCAGAATATTGTGTGCAGTATTTGAGAGTAGATTGTGATGAACTAGGTATTGAAAATCCTTCCTTCAAAATTAACAGCTCATCGCCACACAGCTGATTAAATATTATTTGCAATGAGTATCCACATGGAAGAAATCTTCGGTTAGCACTGATCCCTTACTTCGTAATTCACATGGAATTTCGAAATGCTGTTCTTAACAGTTATCTTGAACAAGAAGGCATTTCCATTGTACTATAAATGAACCAAATTCGAGGACTTTGATTGTTAAAGAAATAAAAGGAGAGCTGTAAAAAGTATGTAACAATGCCTTTGTTTTTCACAAAAAATTATTAATTATAACATACCAAACTGAGCGTAGAAAGTTATTACCAAAAGTTTTTAGACTAGATAATGTCAAAGGAACTCCTAAACTATGTTAACCATGGCAATGAAGCGTATTTTTAAAATACAAATCTAGGAATAAAAATCACATTTTTTACAGTAAATCAATTTCTTATTTCGAAACTATTATATTTATAACATATTTACTCACACGCCCGCTCACATATAAATACAAGGTTCGAGGGCTATTTGAGGACATTTTTAGCATGTTAGATGAACTACCATACTCTAATACAAATATGCATTTTTGAATCAAATTCATACTAATGTCCTTGATGACACTTCTTCATTTTGAATGAAGTGATCGAGAGTTCAAAGTCCA